>JH814867.1:363-26629 GCA_000296255.1 Omphalotus olearius VT 653.13
GTAGAAATCAGAAGATCGGTGACAGCAGTGACGAGGAAGAGGACGATGATGAATGGGACTAACAAACCTTTTTAATCATGGATGTACATACTCTTAGCACAATTATTACTTTACTTTTTTTCTAACCTTTCTTCTGATTAAACATGGATTCGACGATTGCCGGCCATGTGTATATTATAGAGTCTCTTAGAATTATCTCAGGCGATTCATATGACTTTTCAATTCAAGTTATGAAGGGATGTTGTATGTATATGTCTGCTTCCCATGAGCATGCCGCCAAAGAATGTGAGGTATTGCAGTGTTCACTCAATCGAGACCGAGTATGCTGATCTGCACACACAAGACCGTGGTTCAGTGCAAATCACGATAATACAAAGACAGTCCAACTTACGTCGTAAGTGTAGCTGAGCCCGAGGTAGCCTCTGTGCCGGCTTGAAGGGTCGTCAGGTACTGTGAGGTGGACACACCCTCATGCTCGGTCAAGTACTATGATTAGAATGGAGATGAAAAATTAAGTCTAGAAAAGAACCCCATAATTGCAACACATACCGAGATGAAATCCATGATATCGCCGCTAAAGCTGTTGACGATTGTCGAAGAGCTGGAAGGAAGGAACGACCACACTGCGTTCGCTCCATTCGACCCGGTGTACAAGTTCCTACCGAATTGAACAGGTAAATTCTCCGCGGGTATGGAGAGAGAAAAAATCAGTTTCACCAGGTCTGGCCTGCCAGGGAGATCCCGCTTGCGATAGCCTTGGGCGTTCCATCAGCGTTGTATGCAGAGGAGATGGGTCCAGCGTTATAGTCTTTTTCATAAATATATATTAATACCAATCCCACTATAACGTTTCGCGAAAAATGACGAACTTGCTAGCCAGATCATAATTTCATTCGTGGCTGATCCACCAGCAGAGGAAGAAGTGAACATATCATATGCAACATCTGCGACCACAGTGCCAGAAGAGCTTTGGGTCCATTTCCAGGTAGACTATGTAGATAATCCGTTCAGTATTCAGGAACAAATTTTAAAAAGCAATACGCCCACAGGAATGCTACTGATCACGCTTAGCTGTTGGTTAATCCCGTCATTGAGCTGGATATTGGTAAAGCTTTTGACGCCAGTGCCACCGGTCCATGTCCAGGTGCTCGTCCAAGCAATCGTGCTTCCGCTAAGAGATGTGATTGACGCACAATCTGATCCTGATGTAGCACCCGAAAGACCCCATTGGTCAAGGATCAAACTGTATTGCCCCGCGGTAGCGGTGTCCCACTGACCTGTGTGAAAGAGGTGTCAACAGTTTTGAACGCCTGCAAGATGCCTCGGCTCACCGCAGTGCTGTGAGGTGTCGACTTGCCGTCTCTCAAGTTGAACAGGTGTCGCAACAGCGAGAGGAGTTAGAAGAAGGAGGGAAAACAGCTTCTTGAAGGACAACATGGTCAATAATATGGTCAATAGTATCTCAACAATGTGCTGGTGGCCCTCATACTGCCCGTGACGACGCTTATATACCGCAGCAGGTGTCTAGACGGATAAAGCTTGTAATTTCGAGGTGTTTCCGAGAATTAAGCAGCTCATGACGGTGATACCCAGGATCCCAGTTCACCTCTAGATTATGGGCAACAGCAATCCTTGTCGTCCGAGTCACGGATTCTGAATATCCCTGTTTGGCGGTCCGTCGCGGTCCTGTATTTTTAGGTATGAGAGATCTCTTTCGTCCCGAACGCGTTCAACACAAGTCTGCTGGCCGTCAAGGAGGAAGGAGCACTCGAACGGTAAGAGCGTGCCGTCTCACTTCAAGTGGTACATCACGAGCTCATCATCATGAGGCTTTGCATATGCCAGAACTCCAATACGTTCCGAAATTTACGCATTGTCGTATGGGTCGCTAGTCAGCCAATCCTCATTTTCTGAAACCGTTCGAGGTTTGTCCTTGTAGAGACATGCATACTATGTATCCATTTTAGTGTGCAGTAATACCCGGGGGGGAATCTTACCATGCCGTGAAAGCGTGCCAAGTATGACAGCAAGATCGACAGTTCACAGTTCGGACCAATGCATGCATCGTATGTCTAACACGGTACCAGGGTACGGGTCCATGATCTGGCAATAAATAAGTAGCATATATACGACGGTATGCTACGGCTGTGAGATGGTTGTGAGGAATGATATATAAGCGCTTAAGCCTTAAGGGCGCCATTTAGGGCAAAGCGGTAAACAGGTCCAACCTAGTCCAACCGATGTCAAACGACTGAGTCAGTGAGTGTTCTCAGTGATGCTTATCGATGTCTTCAACTGCCTTACACCCAGATAACTGTGATGGGACTGCCACAAACAGCGCGCACTACGGGTGTGACTGTCAGTGTTTGTAAGTGTAACAGCTCGAAAATGACCTCATCGTCCCTGACACGCTGGCATTTCATATTTTTCATATTTACAACACAGAAAACAAAAGGAAGAAGATAACGCTAGATCCAGCTGTAGGCCGCCTGTAGCCTGTAGGCACCTTCAGGCTCGCTTCTGGCAAACAATGGTTTCAACCGCGCGGCACAGGGTCTTTGCTGTTCATAGGTGAGGCGCCATAGATTTTTTCGCTCATTGAACCCTGCTCATGTCAGGCTCGTTTGTTGCTTTGTGACGGTGATCACTGATAACTATTGAATATTGAATGTTCGACGGTCAGAAATAACGAGCATCATTCCCTGACCTTACACTGCCTCTGCGTTGGCCTGCCTAGCCCTTGTGGCAATTTACAGCCCTGCTGAGGTTCCACGGTTCGCGACGGTTCTACAAAGTTAAATGTTGACTCATTGATTCATACCGAGTCGCCATCTCTCAAGCTCCGTGTCCAGAAAATCGCAGTGTGCCTACAATCGTTCGCGTTACAGCTCAAGATTACGCATAATCAGGTTGATATGGCATCGGAACCGTTGATGATTCATTCTGTATCATACTGCTGTGTGCGAGGACTGTGAATAGGTGTATGGGCCTGCTCGTCCTAATGGCGATACCCTGGTTAATCTTGAAACATGTCGCTTTGAAGGGTTAGCTGTCCCAGCACAGATCTCAAATCGGGCAATATTTCGCGTACTTATAAAAGACGGCCCATGAAAACCTGTTTTTTTATCTGTTTCCAATCTATCCATTCTGTACAGTGTTTAGCAATCATGCAGAACAAGAGCATTCTTGTGTTGCACGGGTATGTGTTTCATCACTCGACTGCCGAAGTCTTTTTGTTAACATTCCTTGTTTGCTTAGCTATGGCGAAAGCGCCTATTCGACGAGCCGAAAGGTATACTAACATTTGTTCTCGGGCACTTTAACCAGTCGCTGATGATGTATTAGATGGCCCCAATAATTGCGCAGTGCGACGAAGGAATTGAGTTCTGTATGTGTACTTTTCGTTTTCGTTCCTACTTTTCAGGAAGATTGACCATGCGCGTGAATCTACCAGATTTTCTCGACGGCCCTATAAACTTGGTCCCGGTCGACCTCAAGGTTCAATCTGGTGACGTCTCCAGCGCCGGTGAAGCTGTATCCCTTCCGCCTAGTTGCTCCACTCCAACAAGATATCCGCCCTATCCTGGGTCACAGCGAGGATGGTTCAAGATTAGCCAAACCGGCCGAGACTCTATACCAGGCATTGAAGACTCATTAGCACTTCTTCGAGAGACGCTGAAGAAACATAAGTTCGACGTAAGCAATAATTTATTGAGCAGTATCATGTGTGCTCATATGTTGTTTTCAGGGTATCTTTGGCTTCAGGTGAGAGATCGAATGAAAACTGGGTTTATTCTCCGTGCTAATGTCTTTCAAAGTCAAGGTGCAGCAATGGCCGAACTGGTGGCAGCAATGGTATGCTTACTCTAATAGCAGAAGTCCCCCTAGACTGACTGTATTCGTAGTTGGAACGCCCTGAACTATTCCCTGACTTCTGTGAAAATGAGATTCCTCCTCACCCCCCATTGTATGAGCACCATATTTATGCTTCCGCTTTATCACTAACCCTTGTTTACAGAAAATATATCGTCTCTGTTGGTGGATTCTTGCTAAGAGGACCATTGGCCTCGTGGGAATCTGATATCAAGACTCCTATTGGTGACCCTGTATTTGGCTTTCCAATACATACGCCAGTCCTGTATGTGCTGGGCAGGACAGACATCGTAGTCCCAAGGGAGCGCTCAGAAATCGTACTGAATCTCGCAATGAACAAGCGAGTGGAGGAACATACTGGTGGTGAGTGCAGTATTTGTGTAATTTGAACTGTCATCTCACCGTTCGTATCATATTTTTAGCACACTTCATTCCAACCGGATCAAGGTGGAAAAAGTTCTTTGCACAATTTTTCCGAAACCCGTATGGAGAGATTTCTTCCCCGACCCCTCCTTCGCCACCAGTCATCGAGTTGGAAGACGACGACAAATTTTTACCTTCAAAGCCCTTGTATCGATCTGTTACGTTCCGAACGGGAGAAACCCTTCCATCACTCGAACCCGAAGACGAGTACACCTTCGACGTGATTGAGGAGGATGCACGATCAGATTACGAGCCTTACAGTGTTCCTGAAACTCCAGAGCCAATAACGCCGGAGCACAGAGGTTTGGATATCCTTGCAGTGGATGTTCATTCATTCGACTCTTCTAAGTTCGATATGGTGGAGTTTTCTGACAGGACAGTTGTCAAAAAGCACTATGTCCATTGAACTGTTCCCGATTAGATTGTATCTCGTAGTTTAAATTATCTTGTTATCTTACCATATAGATTATGGATTCCCTACTAGTAGTATGTACGTACGTATCATTATTGTAGCACTCGAGTTTCACTATTACTATATACCGTATGCTTGTTATGAATTAAACTACCTTCGGAGGTTCGAACGTTCAACGTTCAACGTTCACTCAAACGTTTAGGTAGTCACGGTAGGAGGTGGGCAGCAGTGTGACATTCAGGCATGTGATGCGTCACGACGCGACAAAACTTTTCGCTTGACCCATATTCAGCGTAATTCAGCCACCCATCGCTAAGTTAGCCCTGTTCTCGCCTGCTACATGATATGGCTCGAGGGCGCGGATCGTTTGGTCTGTCCTCTACAGGAGGTAGAGGTCGAGGTTGGTCGCGTTATGCTGGTTTTCGGGGACGCGGTCGGGGACGAGGTCGTGGAGGCTCAAAGACAGGAGAAGCTCCAAAACGCGAAGATGATGGAACGCAGCTGGCGGAGAGGTTTGAGAGGGTCAAACTGTGTGATGAAGTCGACGAGAAGCTTGGGTTTGTAGCGGTGCAAGAAGGTCCTTCACGTGAAGGCTGGTTGGTCAATATGCATCCAGTGCGTTTTTTCTTCTCCCGTTAGCATATTCCATGTGTTCTGACGGACCCTTAGACTCTCGTGAAGGACCCCGACTGGCCTGGTGGCAGAGCTGCGGTCGACTACTACTTCATTCAAGATGACGGTACCTTATTCAAAACCACTTATCAGTACGAGCCGTACTTTCAGATTGCTTGCAAGGTCAGACAGAACCACTTGCATTGCTGAATTTTACTCCATGGTGCTTCATTTCTTTTAGGGCGGCATGGAGAATATGATTGAGGAATGGCTCAATCGGAAATATGAAGGCCTCATTTGCCGTATTACTCGAGAGCGCAAGGAGGACCTCAAGCTTCCTAATCATCTTATGGGACATACTCGACTCTTTCTCCGGCTCTGTTTCCGAAACATATCCGACTTGCTCACAGTTCGAAGGGACATCATGCCCCTCGCTCTTGCTAATAGTGCTAAACGCGACGCAGTAGATGCATATGCAGAAGTGGTGAATGCCACATCGGGGGGAGCAGCTAGCTTGGATATCTCTATCGACGAGGAAGATCCGTGGTCAGAAATTGCTGGAGGCTCATCTAGCAAGGCCATGGGGTCTCGCGAAGATCCACGAGAGGGCATCATTGATATTCGTGAATACGATGTACCCTATTATCTTCGTGTTGCCATCGACAACGAGATACGCGTCGGTCTATGGTACGCCGTCACATTCACGGCAGGACAACCCGATTTTAAGCATCTCACTGAGCGGGTCAAGCGTGCAGACCCTGTGGTCATGGCGTATGATATTGAAACAACCAAGGCGCCTCTCAAGTTTCCGGATCAGGCCTTAGATCAGGTCATGATGATATCGTACATGGTGGATGGACAAGGTTATCTCATTACTAACAGAGAGATTGTGAGCGAAGATATCGAGGATTTTGAATATACTCCGAAGGAGGGTTATGAGGGCCCATTCATTATCTTTAACGAGGCAGACGAGGTCAGGTAGTTCATATGGTACCCTCACTCTCCACTGACATTATTTCCTGAAGGCTGCTACAATAAAGCGCTTTTTCTCTCACATACAAGATGTCAAGCCTACGGTCATGGCCACATTCAATGGAGATTTCTTTGATTTTCCTTTTCTAGATGCTCGGTCCAAAGTCAACGGCATTGACATGTTCCTCGAAACGGGATTTGCTAAAGACTCTGAAGACGAATACAAATCCAGGACATGTGTTCATATGGATTGTTTCCGCTGGGTGAAGCGGGACTCTTACCTTCCTCAAGGAAGTCAGGGCTTGAAAGCTGTCACGACCGCTAAACTAGGATATAATCCAATTGAGCTGGATCCTGAGCTTATGACTCCGTGAGTTACATAGATCACATGTATGAACACCGCTTAACTGACGATACCCCGTCAGTTATGCCATCGAGCAACCTCAGACACTTGCACAGTATTCCGTCTCTGATGCAGTAGCGACCTACTACTTGTACATGAAATATGTTCATCCCTTCATTTTCTCGCTTTGCAACATCATTCCACTTAATCCTGATGAAGTGCTGCGGAAAGGAACTGGGACACTTTGTGAAACCTTGCTGATGGTAAATTCCTTTTCATCCACAAAAGAGCTGATTGAACTCTGTTATCTTCAGGTTGAGGCCTTCCGAGGCCGCATCATCATGCCTAATAGACATGAAGAAGAATACGGAAATTTTTATGATGGCCACCTCCTTGCTTCAGAAACGTACGTAGGAGGTCACGTCGAGGCGCTGGAAGCTGGAGTTTTCCGCAGCGACATCTCTACAGAGTTCAAAATAGTTCCGTCCGCGGTTCAACAGGTGATCTGATCTCTACCTCGAAAAATGTCTCGGCGTCTTACACTGCCATTTCAGCTCATTGACGACCTTGATGCTGCATTGACATTTTGTATCATGGAGGAATCAAAAGCTTCCCTTGACCGTGTCACCAACTATGACGAAGTAAAAGCTGCCATTAAGACTGCCCTCGAAACCATGCGGGACAATCCAAAGCGGATGGACAAACCTCTCATCTATCATCTAGATGTCGCTGCCATGTATCCCAACATCATGCTTTCGAATCGCCTTCAACCTGACTCAATGATTGACGAATCTGTATGCGCAGTCTGCGATTACAACCGGCCTGGCAAAACCTGCGATCGGCGGCTCGAGTGGGCGTGGAGAGGGGAGTTTTTCCCTGCGCATCGGGACGAATATAACATGATTCGGCACGCACTGAACCAGGAGACGTTTCCACCACGGCGCCCCGGTGGACCTCCGCGTCGCTACACTGATCTCACGTCCGCGGAGCAGACCACTCTTTTGCATAAGCGGTTGGGTGATTATTCCCGTAAAGTGTACAAAAAGACCAAGGACACGAAGATCGAGAACCGCGAGTCGATTGTATGCCAGCGGGAGAACCCCTTCTATGTCGACACTGTACGCAGATTCAGAGACCGACGGTACGAGTACAAAGGCCTTCATAAGACATGGAAGAAAAATCTCGATACAGTCATAGCCGATGGCAAGTCGATTGCGGAGGTTGATGAAGCAAAAAAGATGATCGTTCTATACGACTCCTTACAACTTGCCCACAAGTGTATCCTGAACTCCTTCTACGGGTATGTGATGCGTAAAGGAGCCAGGTGGCATTCGATGGAGATGGCTGGTATAACCTGTCTGACAGGTGCTACAATCATCCAAATGGCTCGAGCGCTAGTCGAACAGATCGGTCGTCCTCTGGAGCTTGATACCGATGGTATTTGGTGTATGCTCCCCGGTGTATTCCCCGAAAATTTCAAGTTTCAACTTGACAACGGAAAATCCATCGGCTTTTCCTATCCTTGTACCATGCTCAACCATCTTGTTCATGCGCAATTCACAAACAACCAATATCATGACCTGGATCCCGACACTGGGGAATACAAGATTCACAGCGAAAATTCTATTTTCTTCGAGCTGGACGGCCCTTATAAAGCTATGATATTACCATCTTCGAAGGAAGAGGATAAGCTGTTGAAGAAGCGATATGCTGTATTCAATGATGATGGGTCGTTAGCCGAATTGAAGGGTTTTGAGGTCAAACGTCGAGGAGAACTGCAGCTCATCAAGATCTTCCAGTCTCAGATTTTCGAGAAGTTCCTTCTGGGTACAACCACAGAGGAATGCTATGCCGCTGTTGCGAAGGTGGCAGACCAGTGGCTTGATGTACTATTTAGCAAAGCTGTTGCTCTTGATGATGACGAGCTCGTGGAGCTTATCGCTGAGAACAGGAGTATGTCGAAAACTCTCGCAGAGTATGGAAGCCAGAAGTCCACTTCGATTAGCACAGCGAGGCGTTTGGCTGAGTTCCTAGGCGACCAAATGGTAAAGGATAAGGGCCTTGCCTGCAAATTTATCATCTCTGCTCGGCCCATGGGTGCCCCTGTCACCGAACGTGCTGTTCCTGTTGCCATCTTCTCTGCTGAAGAGAGCGTCAAGCGCATGTATCTGCGCAAATGGCTCAAAGACAACAGTCTCGTCAATTTTGAGCTTCGCTCCATCTTGGATTGGAACTACTATATTGAACGACTCGGCTCAGTGATTCAGAAACTGATCACCATTCCTGCTGCTATGCAGAAAGTCCCCAATCCTGTCCCCCGCATTCATCATCCTGATTGGCTTCACCGGAGAGTAGCTGGAGCTATTGATAAGTTCAAACAAAACAAACTCACGGACTTCTTCAAACCGGTCGGGGAGGAGGGTTCGCAAACCATGTCACAGCTTACGGATATCGAGGATTTCGACGGTGGGAACCAATATGGGCGAACGATTATTGCTCCTGTTGAGCGTCAGTTTGTTCGGAAGGACTCCCCTGAACTGGACGCAAGTCTGGTCGAAACTCTTCCCGATCCCACTTCCAACTATTCAGCTTGGATTAAAGCCATGCGACCCCGCTGGAGACGGCGGCGCGAAGGAGCAGAACCACAGTCTACTGTCATTCCGTCTATGTTCGGCAATGTCAGTGTTCGGACAAATAGAAGATGGGACGTTGTGCAAATCAGACCAGGCGGTAGCCCAGGCAGATTTATTCTATGGCTTTCGGTTGATTCGGAGCTGGTCTCGCTGCCACTTCGCATACCTCGCGAGTTTTACGTCCACTTTCGTACGCCCAAAGAGAAGGTCTTCCGGTCTGACTTTTACTCGTACGAGAAAGTGACCCGAACTCTCCCGCGAGATCTGCCTTGTGTCAACCTTTACAAAGTTACCGTCCGTGAAGACCTGTATCGAGAAATCGGAGAGCATTTCATTGACCTCACGAATGATCCTAACATCGATGGTGTCTTTGAGCTACAGGTAACTTGTTTGTCTTCGTATGTTTGTTATCGTGCTCATGTTCCTAGGTTCCTTTGTTACTTCGTGCTCTCATCAAACTAGGCAGGACGTGCGAGTCTCGGGATTCGAGTATGACTCTGAATCGTGCGGAGGCCATCGGATTTGATCTCCACCAGCTTGATACGTCTGCCACCTCAGTGTCTCGCCACAAGTATCTCAATGGCGGTAAAGACAGAAAATACATATTTCTATACCATGCGTGTTCTGCAAATGCGCCTTTACACGTATTCGCTGTGTTCCAACCCACAGGCGCTGTCAAACTCCACGTAGTCGATCCCGCCACTCGTCGACAACCCATCCCCCGGCTTCAAGAGACCTATTCGGAATTACGACGGAAACGCCCTAATGTGAAGAACAACTCGATTGTTTATCCCGACACGCGAGAATTCACTACCAATTATCACTCTAGTGACGTCACAGCTCTCAAAGCGATTTCTCGAGAGTTGGGACTTCTGGAGCAACAGTCCTATACTGTGGTTCTGTCTACCAGTAAAGACGATTCTTATTTCGATACACATGTGCCCAAGCTTGCAAGATTCCCCGTGTTCTCCATGTCCAAAGTCAAGGCAGTCCACACGCTAGACGTCTTCCCTTGGCAATCTCATGTAGCCCAGAAAATGCTCAACCGGTACCTGTCTCTTGGAGGCTGGCTCGACCGGCTCTTAGCTCTGGCTGACTACTACGACGTCCCCGTCGGACACTTGGATGGTGACCAGCCACTTCATCTTTCCGATATCAGCTTCGCTCGTCGTCTCGTTCAGCAGGACATGGTCCTATGGTGGTCACCTCGGGAGCTACCAGACTTGGGCGGCACGGAAGATGACAAACGACCGACGGAGGAATTCCCCAAGACCGATTTCCTTGTCCCAGGTGCTTACGCGAATGTTTGCCTCGAAATCGCTGTTCGTAACCTAGCGGTCAACTCTGTTGTACATTCTGTGGTTGTCAATGAACTGGAAGGGAGTGGGGGAGCTACCGCGTTTGATTCGGTGTCGAAGACACTTGAGGAGTACGCCCAAGGAAGTGGACAACGGGACCTGACCTTGGGCGAATCGAATGTGCCAGTTCAAACTTTCGGGGTATTGAAAACTATGGTGAAATCCTGGCTCATGGACCGGCTGCAAAATGAGTTAGAAGGGTTGGACAGCCCGTCTACACTGACTGTAGACCACTTCTGGCGGTGGATTAGTTCTAGCGCGTCCAGCATGTACGATCCGAGCATTCACAGGTTCATACATGGCCTCATGCGCAAAACCTTCATACAACTACTTGCAGAATTTAAACGCCTAGGATCACAAGTGGTGTACGCAGATTTCAGCAAGATACTACTTGCCACGTCGAAGCCTCCCGGTACAGCCCATGCTTACGCAACGTATATCAACACTGCGGTCAACTCTCACGAGTTGTTTCAGCACATCTATCTCCGAACTGAGCGATTTTATGACTACCTGCTGTTCATGGATCAGGCGAACTGGGGCGCTGTCGTATGCGAAGATCCTCTTGCTCTTGAGCCGCCCGTAGAGCTTTCCGTCGACATGCGATGGAATATCTCCGAATTTCTCCCTCGCACTACGCACAAGGACTTCAAAATGCTTGTGCAATACTACCTCGTCTCCTTATACAAGATTCGCCAACAAACTAACGAGGCTGCACGGGTGCCGCTACGCCCGCTACAGAACAGGGATGCATTGCCTGACGCCACCCAGCGTAATCTGCACGCGAAAACCGAAATTGAGAACGTTCAAGAATTCATTGCACGCAAGCTCACCAGACGAATGTTGAAAACCTTAGGAAGCCTTCAGGAGCAATATCGAAACGCGATAATGCAGCAGGAAACAGCGGCTGAATTCGACTTTCCCATCCTCCCCGGTTCTTACCTTTACATGTCCAACCCACCTCTGGAGTTTGTGAAACTTGTTTGTGCTGTATATCAGCTCGCGAAAGAGTACCAAGTCGAGCATGGTATTTTAAAGCGAAACGCGCTGGATTTGATCGGTGTAAAGGAATTCTCGAACGACGCTATATTCCGGAACCCATGTGAGCCACTCAAGCTGCCGAATGTGCCATGCAGACATTGCGATGCGCTGCGCGATTTCGACTTTTGTCGCGACCCAGAATTGCTGCCAAGCAACACCGAAATGTCGCCAAGGTGGACTTGCAGTAATTGCGGAGGAGAATACGACCGGGTCGGGATTGAGTTTGCGTTGATTGAGATGGTGTATGGGCTTGAAAGGGCTTTCACTCAGCAGGATTTAAAGTGCGGGAAGTGTCATCAGATACAAACAGACAATGTGTCGCGGTATTGCCAGTGCTCGGGGACGTTCCAATTCACTATCGGAAAGGCGGAAGTGAGGAGGAAGTTGAGAACAATTGTAAATGTAGCGATTGTTCATGGGTTAAGTAGGTTAAAGGTTTGTCGTTTAGATTTCAAAACTCTCTTCTCATTTCTGACTGTTACACGCGTAGGAATGCGCCCAAACTACATTGAATAACTGGTAGTGGTGTCTTTTTCTTCACATCATCGTGTTATTTGATTGTAAGATTACAACTGTATTACTATCTCTCCCTAATACTATGTAGATCAAATTCCAGGTATGTTGTACAATACACTAGTGACACAGGTGCATCGTAAAGCGCGACGTCCAAAGACCTACTGAGCTGATAATTCGGATCGTGAACTCGCCAACTCGTCAACATTCTGCGTCTGTCCTTCAGCTTTACCTGTTACCTCGGGTGCAGTAGTCGCAGCTTGGATCTCCTGTCCTCGTTCATCACGGTGAGGAACAGATTCGGAGCTGGCAGGGGCAGCTCTTGTCTCTGACTTGGCCTCCTCCTTTTTCTCCTCAGGTTTCGCAAATGGATCCGAGCTAAGCTACAGACCAATGAAAAACGAGCAGAATCAATTACTTGACTCTAATGCTGAAGATGTTACTAACCTCTTCTTCTTCTCTTTCCTTCCTGTGCTTGAGCTCTCCAGTGTATCTATCCTTGCCCTGCTGCACAAGCTGAGGATCATGAGAGACTTTTCCTTTGAGCTGCTCCTTCAACCCAGTAAGCTTTTCAGTGAAGCCCTGGATGATGGATTACTATGAGAGGTGTACGGAAGCTTTTGCCTTGGCACTTACCGCTCCTTGATGATACTGCGGGCCGTACCCAACAACGCCTGCATGTCGTTGCTCTGGATAACCGTCTTTATCAAACTTGCCGGAAGACGGCGCGTCGGTGGGAGTAGCGGCGGGTTCACCTCCTTGCTGCTCTGCTACAGTAGGACCAGTAGCGCTGGGATCAGTCGCAGAGCCGATGGCGGAGGGGTGTACGCCAGCTTGAGAAGGTTGTTGAGAGGATTGGATGGAAGTAGACATTATGTAAGTATTCGAGTGCCTCCCATTTCTTAAGTATGTGTTTGAAATTGGGACGGTCCCCACAATGATGACGCAGATGACGCATTGGCACAAGAAATGACATCATTAAATTTACAGCTTTGGCCCGCAAAGCAGCTATATTTATGCCATGCTAACTTAAGGCACAAATGCATAGCAAGAACAGACAGTCACGACAAATGTACGATATAGAGCAGAGCCAAGTAGTAAACCAGAACAATTTTGTAAAGTAGAACAAGGCACGAACTTGAAGTACGGATGCGACGAATAAGATGAATGATATCTATAGAAAGTGATATAGTATGCGTAGTATCCAAAAAATAATACCCATGTCCATGATCACTTGATGAACATAGCCCTTGAATAAAAACCATAAAGAAAAAACCAAGTCATCAGTGTTATCAGTCATAAATAGTTCGATAGCGGAGCGGGAGCTGGAGACTCAGATTTGCAGATAGGATGAGAGTGAAGGGGAAAAAAATAATAAAGAACGGACGATACGACGGATAGCGTGGAAAAGTGTAAATGGCATACGAAAAAAAAAGAAAAATTCATTTTGCGAACTGTGAGCCGATATCCTCTCACTCCTCTTCTTCCTCCTCGTCCTCCTCAGTGATAGGAAGTTTGAATGTATGTCCCGAACGACCGGCAGGTAACTGACGTCTACTGGCCCTGACATCCGGTGGATCATAAGAATCGCCCGGCAACACAGGTGACGTGCGCTCGGAAGGTGAGTGCACTGTCTTCTGCCTCGCAGATCCGGTATTAGTGTTCCCTCCCTGCATGACCTTTCCCCCATTCCTCTTACTCCCTCTAAATCCTCTCGGTGCTGGCCCAACCGTCACATTCGGCTCAGGTTGCACCGGTGTTGATTTTCCAAACGACGTTGAACTTGAGCTTGAACTAGACATAGTCCATGTCATTTGCCCTAGTCCACCTGCAAAAGGTATATCGTCCTCTTCATCCACCCAATCGCTCTCGTCGCCGAGGTTCAACGACTGTCGTCCGGAAAACACATCCCGAATCGACGTGCCCTCTGCCGGAGAAACAGCTAGGACCTCAACAGGTAAATGTGCGGTGCGGTTCTGCCAACCAGGGGGTTCGAGGCCCCACGATTTCTTCCAACTCGTCCTCCCGATGGAGTTTCCGTGACCGTGCAGCGGACTCGCGAACGGTCCTTGTCTCTTCTGTGCAATGAATGTCGACGTCCCGTCTCTCACCCCGCGCCTGGGGGTACCACCATCGTCTACGTACCGTCGCATCTTGTACGGCGAAGCCGTCCTTGGACCTTCCTGGTCCGAATATTCGATAAACGATGTCGGGCGGGACGAAGGCGGCGAGTGAATGGACGATGCAGCTGAGTTCGATCGTCCATGTACTGGTCTAGCTGAGGAAGAGCCGTTGGGTTGCCTTACTACCCGAGTAGTAGTAGAAGAACCTGACCCACCTCTGCGGTGATACTTTGACTGCATTGGTGAAGTAGCTCGGTAACGCACTGATCCCGTAGAGCTCGCAGACGGTGACTTCCTATGCCTCTGCATCGAAAAGCTCCGTACAGAAGAAGGCCTCGAGGAATAATCATGATCCGAGTTTGGCGTGTGAGTACCGAGCGACCTGCGTGTCGGCACCTGCGGAGAATCTAGTACTACCATCTGCACAGACGCAATAGAAGACCTCCTCGAGTTGACACTGCTGGACCGACGAGAGGATACAGAAGGCCTCTGTGTGCGCCTGCCACCACGCCCAATGAACTTGCTCCCCACCCCACTGCGAGTGTCATTAGTTCGTCGCTTTACAGACGATGCATTATACCCCTGTCCAGACCCTCCCCCCATCTGTCGACCATGCGTTCGTACTCCACCCGAAGGGGGAGAGCCCGGTACGTTCTCCTTCCTCTTCCCCTTACGATCCTCGTGGAACCACAATCTTAATGCAGTGAGCAAACTTGCGCGATTCCTTTGCGATCCTGAGGAGGCTTTGCCAGTGCTGTTGGTGCCATTCTCCTCGCCCAGATTGGGATGCGAAGCCAAAGAAAACAAGTCTACCGTTCCAGGTGAGTTTGCCGGTGTAGGTGCAGCTCGAGAACCAGATTGGGGCACATGCCCAAGCGACTCTCGAGACTCGGTCAGTACCCAAGGCGAGCTGGTCAAATGTGGTTGAGGATGATGGAGTTCAGTTGGTGGTGGTGTGGAAGGACCCCTTGTAGCCTTCAGTGGCGGGGACTTGGTGAGTTTAGACGAACCGCTCCCGTGAGATGTCCTTGGCCCCTCCTCTATCGAACTACCGGTATTCTTTCTCTCGTTCTCTCTGTATCTCTCTCTTTCCTTTTCCTTCTCCTTGTCTCTCTCTTTATCTTCCTTGACAGCCTCGGAAGATCTCTTTCTGACCAGCCCAGCAGCTTCCAACGCAGTCGTAGCCCGTTGCATTATACTAACGCTGCCAGACCTGTTCTTTCTCCCTTTAGACCCGGTGCTACTACCGGGGGTGGAAGGGTAAGACTTGGCAGACGAATCAATGACACCCGAGGATGAAGGTGTTAGCATCGATGTCCTTGAAGGTGAGGGTGATGTAGCCCTCGGCGGCGTGCTTGGTCGCGGAGGAAATGTCGGTGTAGGAGGCACAAAAGCCAACTGAGGAGTTTTGACGAGAGTGAGCGGCTGAGGAGTAGAATCAGTCTGCACACCCATGTGGTGCTTCTTCTGTTTGGCTGACGATAACAGATGCTTCCCGAGTTGCGAGTCAAAAGTCGGGGACAGGGCACTGTCTGGAGCACCAGAGTTGAGGCCAGTAGCTCCTTCTTCAAACGACTTCTTCTCTGCTCTCCTCTTCAACATCCACCACACAGCTCCAGCCGCGTCACACGCGTCGTTCAACACGGAATACACAATTTGTCCCAGATCAAACCCAAGCACACTCATCATATTCAACAACTCTCTTTCCAGTGGCGTTGAGAATATGATTGGTGCCGGCGTGCTGAGCAATGAGGCGAAGTTGATATCATTATCGCTCTGTGGAGAAGGTAGTACCGGTACCTTCTCACCAGAAGCCGTATTTTCATTATCAGGATCGGAAAGTGTGGAAGAGACCGAACGGCGTTTCGTCCTGGCAGGTGTGCGCACAGTGTGTAAGGGTGGTGCAGCGGATCGGCCAGAGGAGTTGGTTCGTTGCCGTCGGAGATTGAGGCTGGGCGGTACGTCGAGATTAACGTCCTCGCCCACCTCTTCTTCGGCTACAGGCTCGGGACGATGAATTGGCTTTGGGTCGACGTCAGGGACCTTGCGAATAGTAGTCTCGCTAGGGTTCGCGTGAATAGTAGAAGGTGACTTCTCTGGACTCAAATCAAAGAGGTCGCCAGTAGAATGCTCAGGGGTGGTTAGAGCTGATGTGTTGGAGTCAACGGAAGAACCTGATGTAGATTCGGTGGTAGATGCTTCGGAGGAACGCGCAGAGTCTGCAAAGTCCGAATTCAATGTGTCGGGTGCAGGAGATGCTGAATGTTTTTTAGGAGGTTTCACTATTACAGTATCCGTTTCATTAACTTGTTGATTACGGGTAAACCATGGATGGGATAGTATTTGTGGGATTGTGAGGCGCTTGGAAGCCTCCTTCTGCAGAATATTCTGAATCAAATGCCGTGCATCTTCCAATACGGTCAGCCATACCAAGGGTGAAATTCAACAGGGCACGTACCACTTGAGAGCCACTCTGGGTCCTCGAACTCCCCTAAGATGACCTTGTCGCGCATGACGCTTTCGTCATCGTCGTCGAACGGTAGCATTCCTGTGAGTAGGCAGTAAAGGATAACGCCCAAAGACCAAACGTCGACCTCTGCAAAAGCACAGATGAGCACTCGAAACGGACGTGATCGTCATCATCTACCTGGCCCTTGATACCTTTGGCCTTGCAACATCTCTGGCGAAGCATAACCAGTGGTCCCGCAGTAAGTGTCCATCAGCGCACCGCGCTCAAACTCGCGAGTAAAGCCAAAGTCGCCTAGCTTGACGCGACAATGCTCATCAAGCAAAACGTTCTCCAGTTTGAGGTCGCGATGAACAATTCCTTTCTCGTGGAGGTAGGCAACCGCAAGACAGAGCTGGCCGAAAATGAACCTCGTTTCATCCTCGGTCAACCTCTCCTTCTCAGCAAGGTAATCGAATAGCTCCCCACCAGAACAGAGTTCAGTGACAATCCAAATGGACGATTCTGTAGCAATGACTTCATACATTTGAGTGACATGGGGATGGTGTAATTGACGATGATGGTGAATCTCGCGAGTCAAGGAGGCAGACATGGCCTTAGGGATTTGTTTGATGGCGACACGAGTCGAAGTCAAACGGTGAGTACCTATCCGCACTTTGCCATATGCACCTAAAACTCATGACCCGTTAGTTGGGATCGCACTGAGAAGCAGACCTCGCACCTTCTCCAATAACTCTCCCGAGAGTATAGTTTCCAACTACCCTGATTTTAGAAGATGACAACTCCTTCCCCAATTCATTATAGGCGTTCGCAAGTTGCGCTTTCTGGTTCTGGGTCACGGATCCCGAATGCTTGTGACTGTGTACTTTAGACATGACGGCATAAACAGCGTAGTTGAGATAATAAAAAGAAGGACAGAGGCTGATACGCCGCAAGAATTAGACACAACAGAACAAAAGGGTAACACTGAACGTAGTGGTCGATGAGCAACTTGTAAAGTTTGATTGAGATTTCAGATTCCAAGTGGCGTGAGACAACCGGCAGGCGCACGTATGGCAACACCGACTGTCCGGGCCCGCTGCTCCGGAACCGCAGCAACCAGCGAGGCATTGGGCAAAACGCAATAGCGCCAAAAATTGACGATATGTAAAAATCGTTGCAACCGGTTGTAACTCATTCTGAAGAAGTGATAGCACGCTTTCAGTTGACGCAGAATACAACAGAAATCCCGCTCCGTTTCACCATCACTGCGAATACCGTTAGCTGAACGATGAATGTGATGATCTTTAGGTATCGTAGCAGAGGGCACCGAATGCAACAGCTTTGCAGATCTCGCAAGTACCGCATGATGAGCGCAGAAGCCTCGCCTCAGACTCAGAGTCAGAGCAGGAGAAACTTTTAGCTTCTTTGCTTTTCACGGCTTCAACGTCTGTAAAAAATACGACTAAATAGTGTAATATCATTCATGTACTTACATAAATTACTTATGCAACGGAATAACGAACAACGGCGAAGTTCTGGCTCCTTCCAGCCTTGTGCCCACTGTTCACTGCCCTTGGTCACACTGTCTACGACGAGAGACGTTTGTCGACGATTCATAACGAGATCCTGTCGTGCCTTTGTATCACTCATACCCCTAGGGGCTTTACCAAAGCTGGCAGCATACGAACTGTACGACTTTATACCCTTTCACGACTGTTGTAGAGTGCATCATTTTAGAAGTAAGTTACGCATAGAATTCGTGCGCTTTCTTGCATTCACGGTTTTCTCTTCAACTTCTCTATCGGGACAACTGCAAGACTTGAGCCAAGATGCCCAATGCATTACCAGACTTCACCGAAGTTGATGATGAAAGAGGGGGCCGTCTCTCGAACTCTAGCCGCAAGGCGACGATTCTGAGTTTGGTTGAAATCCTTTTGAAGGAAGGGTCAAGCCAGGATCTAGGTGAGGTTACATAGTGATCGTAAAATACACTTCCGCTTGTATTGATCAATTTAGGCCCAACTCAGCAGCCCGCTTTCGAGGATGACAAGGACGTCCGTGAGTTAAATGAACTGCCTCATCCTCACAAGCGTCCTCAATATACACGCGACAGCAACCGTGAATGAAGCGCATCAAGCTGCTGGTGCCGAAGCATTTCATAAATTTCAGAGGTACATCACGTCTCCTCCTAGTTTTTACCTTTAATTTGATTGGCCGTTGGAAACCAAATACAGGCGATTGAATAACCTGGATAAAGAGGCAAGCTTGTTTTCCTTTTCTCATGACTTTCACGAGACCCTGCAAGGCTGACTTGCTACGTTTTTAGCTCCGAAACTTTTCGAATGCAGCACGACAACTAGGCAGCTCCGCAGCTATTCTTGCCTCTGCCTTTCACCTTCGAACGCGTCTCGCTCATGTTCTACATCTTTACCGCGAGAATGCCGCGGATCTGTTTCCCCGCAAAATCACCCACATTAGCTCGCCTCAATCTGCCATACCTTTCGACAGCAAGAAACAAAAACGTAGACAGTATCGCTTGTCGGGAAAATATCGAGCTCTACCACATGTCTCTCGACCAACCGTTAACGAACATATAGATCTGGAGGATTTCCCCCAACAGTTCGAGTTGCTGGCAGACGAGGTCACAACTTTCGTCAATTGCCTGAACGAGTTTCCTGAATTCACCGACGAGGCTGTCAATGCGTCCATCTCCACATTTGAGGGAGATCTGAAGTACTGGGCTAGCTGTCTGCAGGTATACCAAGGTATGTGAGTAGACTCTGCCGCAGAATCTCACTGAGGGATTTCTCAGGTCAATTTCGGTACCCTGCTGTACAACGCTATATACAGGATCTTGCTACTGAAATGGGAGAGCATATTGACAGTATCACGACAGCCCTTTCCATGTTCATAGAAGTTGGTGTACCCACCATTCGTTTTGCTCAGAAACATGGCGCCACAAACCTTCTTAATCTGTCCACAGTCGCTACCTTCTTCTCAGCAGTCACGGCTACGACTCTACAGTTTTCATTTCAGTTGCAGGGCCCTACTTCCGATGCAGTCAATTCATTTTGGTTCCTAAGTCTGGTCTTTAGCATCGCTGCTGCGGTAAACAGTCTTTTGGGATTAACATGGAAACAAGCGATGTAGTAAGCTCACGAATACAGTTTCATACTGGAGTAGAATGGCTTACCTCTTCCTTGTGCAGCCGCTCGCCCGGACATCGAGTTCCTTGGTGGGTTCTCATCTGGATCAAACGATCACCACTAGTGTTCCTAGTCATGTCTGTGGCTTGTTTTTCTATTGGCCTCGATCTTTTCGCGTATGCATCCGGGCAGGTTGATATCTCTTTCCTCTTATTATTTGCTCCAAAGTTTAATTCGTGATCTAGAATAGGATCACGTCCACGATCACAACGGTTTTTACGGCGTTCACCTCTTTTGGTCTGGCCGCCGTGTCAATGTGGTTTGCCTCCGAGCGATGGGCGTTCACGCACCACCGAGGCAAGAAGTGGCTTGGTGACGTGCTGGCGGAGGTTAATGAAAAGTTCCTTCAATTGCGTGGGATATCTGGTGCAAGAAAATGTGTACGCTGGGTATTGCAGCGTATTAACAGAATGGGCATCAAGATGAAGCGAGTCAGATCTTTGACTCTCAGTGTCATCACTGCAAGTGACGAGGAGAAGTTGACTGATGGCTCGAACGGGCTTCCGACTACTATGTCAGTGCTTACTGGTGCTCGCCTAGAAGAATCGCTCCGATCCACAAGTCCACGCCGCCCTTCCGAGAATGTACCGTCCTCCCCACTGATCACTACTGCAACTCCCACCTCTGTGCCGCCTGCTACCGCTAGTCCTGGGTCCGTTGACCTGTCAATTCCCTTATCTTCTCCCGTCGCTCCCAGTGTAGGCAAGCAATTATGGAAAAATGCATTACGAACGGTCAAAATGCGCACAGCCATGTCCGCTAATTTTGTGGAAGGCGCCCAAAATCCACACCGGCAAAGGACCACTTCCTCTACGTTGCTTTCCTCTGATCGAAAGCGGGCAATGGCGGGAGCACCTCCGAAAGTTGTGTTGAAGTCGCGTGTTGCGGCGCTGGTGCCGAAACTGAAGTGCTTGGAGACAACGCAAGATTTGGCCGCTCATCAGGCTCTTGTGCGCCATTTACAATTTTCTCCAGACGGAAAGTTCCTGGCTACCTCAAGGTCGGTACGGGTTTGTACCGTTCTCATTAATTCTGACAAACATAATTTCAGTTGGGATCGAACATCTGTCATTTTCCGTGTCGGGGTGAGTGATAACAAGCATCTTGGAATCATCATTGACGCTGCGTTTTCATAGGAACCTTTTATATCTCATCGTACTTTAGCACATGCAAGGGGCTTCGTGGGCCAAGTGGCTTGGTGAGCGCAACACTTAACTCTTAATCAATGTAGACTAAGGTTTTACTCCTGAAAGGTCCCCTACGGGACGATTGCTGCTCACCAAGCTTGTCCGTGGTATCAAGGTCTGGACGCAGGTGCGTGACACAATCACACAGATGCTACTCGTTGCGTCTGCTGTGGTTATATCTGATTGCTGTCTGACACATTTTGATTCGTGATTCCTTCGTTTTCTTATGTATAGGATGGCGTGTGTCAGAAGACGATAGATCGGCCGGCGTATGTAGAAGCGATCACCTGGTTCCCTGGCGGTGAAGGTAAACATTATCCGGTGTTCCTTCTACGTCTTGCTCAGGAATCTGGATCATGATTTAGCTTTCTTATCGGTGGAAGGCAGTACTGTAGCAAAGCTAGTGAGTGGTTATTTTGTCACGGCTCTTGATTAAATCCAACTTTAATCTTTACAGGACCTGAAAGGAAAAGTAAAAAATCTATCAAATTCTTTTCTCTAAAATATCGACTCACCACAAAATATACAGATCTTGGGCACCTATAATTTTGGCAGCATGAAATTACATGATGTCGCTGTAACTCCGGACTGTACACGGCTACTTGGTGTTGGGCCTTTGCTGGCATCACCGACTGGACTTCAACCAAGTAAATCTAGGGCAGAAAAGAGGCTTGTTGGTCAGTTTTTTAGGCCATCTTTCACAGATATTCATGAGTTGACGGGCGATGGTAGTCTATAATATGGAGACCGGAACCATCGAGAAGTGAGCCGTCCTTACTTGCATTTTTAGACAAGTGTTAAAGTGTCTGCAGCACAACGCCGGTGCTCAATGATGTTCGAGATATAACACTAGCAAGAAGCACAAGAAGTGGCCTTGTGGCTTTGATCAGCTACGAGAACAAGGTATGTTGCTAGCAATACGGTTATTTTTCTCGCCTTACGCTCCTCATTCAGGCTCCTCCCCAACTATGGAAAATGGAATTAGTGAAAGACCGAGAAAATACTCAAAACATGATAGCTAGACTCACACTTCGGTCAATATACAATCCCATATCGAGAGGTATCTGTTAACTTATGTACTAAGTAACGTCTTTAGGCATACGTACATGCCCAAAGTTCCCGTGGATTTCGCAGGCCCTAGTTATTTCGGTGGCAAGAATGACGAATTGGTTCTATGCGCTGGAAAAGGTATGTGTCCGATCTTCTGCGAGACGCTGTCGTTGAAAATCAAACTTCTTACAGCCGGGGATATACATATATGGGATCAGGAGTCTGGCGCCTTACTGCATCACGTACGAGCACAAGCTCTAGGTGGTGATCTTACCTGCATCGCCTGGAATCATGCAGCGGAAGACCCCTTCATGTTTGCTACTGGCAGCCATGACGGTGCTGTACGAATATGGTCAAAACCGTCTGAACAGTCGGAGGAAGTCTCTGCTTCTGAAAGACTGAGATCGGAATCACCTATAACGCGGAGCTCCTCGCCGTATGATATCGGAGACATAGACCGGACGGAGAGTCCCTTGACGCAGCAGGAATTCGACTCGGGACTAAATAGCCGGGAAAGTATTTTGGAGAGCGGGCCTCCATCCGTATCAGGTAGAGATCGTATTGTAGCCTTTGCTGACGCCGTCGCTGAGTCTACAAGGACTGCTGTATAGTATATCACGATGGTGGCTAATGTAGCTGGATCCCAAAGTCACATTATCTTATATACATATGGTCGTATGTATCAACGAAATTCTTCGATGAGCGTGTACACAAAATATCAAGCTTAGAGTAGTTTGCGAGTTGACTCTGAGCTATACACTTGATAGTTGTATAAGTTAGATTCCATCGTGGAGGCCCCGGATCCTCTGCAGGCACCTATCTAGTACAATCGTGGACGCACCATGAGGCTTGCATACATAGGCTTTGCTCTGTGGTGCCTACAGAGCCTAATTGCCTGCACGGTTGCAGCGTGAGGGAAGCTTTTCGTGAAAACAGGTGTAGACTGGTAACTTGATGCATGGCAAGTGAACCTTGATATAGATGCTATCCGCAAGATAGCACCAGATGTAATACAAAGTGAAAGTACATCTATCACACTCCACAGAGAAAGGACAGGAATATTGGCGTATGTCCACTCATTTGCTGAGCATCATCTGAAAGCATAGGTGGATTCAGGGTGAATATGAAGATCCAATGTAAACGCCCACCATGACAAATTCTAAAGAAATTGAAGTTGGTACACAACATGGGAAGAACGACGCAGAGACGCACCCTGGTAATTTATTCCGCCATCTCCATCGAGATCAGCTTCCTTGATCATAGCGTCAACCTCTCTATCGCTCAGCTTCTCACCTACAAGGATCGGAAAGTATCGGAAAGTATAGAAAAAGTGATTAGTGAAGAATTCTCGAGGACTGCCAAGACCTACTCACCAAGGCTCTCCATGACAAGTTTTAACTCCGTCGCACTAATCGTACCGTTCTTGTCTTTGTCGAAGACCTGGAATGCCTGCTTGATCTCCTCCTCGCTGTCCGAGTCCTTGAAATTTTTCGCCATCATCGACAAAAACTCAGGGAAGTCGATGGTCCCGTTACCGTCTGCGTCCACCTCGTTGATCATATCCTGCAGTTCGGCATCGGATGGGTTTTGTCCCAATGAGCGCATAACGGTTCCGAGCTCTACTGTCGTGATGGTACCATCACCGTCTGTGAAGGGATATGAGGGTAAAAGACGTAATTGAACCGTTCAGGTAGAACTTGCCTTTGTCGAATAGAGAGAAAGCTTCTTTGAATTCTGCGAAGAGAGATCCTCAGATTTTTCATTGAACGAGGGTTTGCACATACCATTGATTTGTTCTTTTCGAGTAGTGACCGTGTAATTAGTGCTGAGATATTTTACAATCGATCGCACTGATCACCCCACCTTCACTCTGTACAAGCGAAGTTGAGATGGTTGGGTTCAGGTTAGTCAAATAGCATCGCACCAGATCATTGGCCATGTTGATTGGGATCTGGATGATACCGGGAGATGACACTGAACCGTCCAAACGCAGGTCTGGTGAGGACAAACTAATTCCCCAGAAACTTGAAGACATACCTTGTTAACTTGCTCTACAAGCGACGGAGGAAATGGTCGTGGGGTTCTGGAATAATCTTGCTCGATAAGTTTATATCTCAGAATTTGCACTGCCAGCTACGAGCGTGTCAGGTCGTGTCATAGTCTCAGGCATACTAGTATAACTATTCGCTTGGCCGGTAGAGGTAAAATATAGGACACTGGAGAACATGCTGGCTTGCGAAAACACGAGTGAACAGGAATCAAGGTGACAATGAAAGCGATGAAAGGAAAATAATGTATTGATGGTACACTAGAGGTAAATCTGCTGTGCTTTTCCGAATTCTCTGTGGCGTACTTATATCCTAGGCGAACTTCACTGCAAAGGGTCTCACTTCGAAAGCATCATCTGCGAGAGAACAGGAATCAGATGATTATTTGAGATAAGAGCAACCTCATCTACCTTGACGAATTCTGATAGAAGATTCAGTCACGAGACAAGTCTTAATCGACGACTGGAGAGCGCACCTTCGTAATTAATCTGGCCATCGCCATCGACATCCGCTTCGCGAATCATTTCGTCAACTTCACTATCAGAAAGCTTTTCCCCTGGAAGAAACGATCAGTAAAGTAGAAACCAAGCCTTCAACAGAAACGTAGGACCAACCGAGGTTTGTCATGACATGTCTCAATTCAGCTGCACTGATATATCCGTTTCCATCCTTGTCGAAAACTTTGAATGCCTCCTTGATCTCTTCTTCGCTGTCCGTGTCGCGCATTTTGCGCGCCATCATGGTAAGAAATTCGGGAAAATCGATGGTACCATTGCTATCGGCATCGACCTCGTTGATCATGTCTTGAAGCTCTGCCTCAGTAGGGTTCTGGCCAAGAGAACGCATGACAGTGCCGAGCTCTTTGGAAGTGATGGTGCCGTCGCCATCTGGTGAAAGAGAACAGAAAAAACATCAGTGCGCTTGTTCGCGTTGCGGGTGAGAGCGCTGAATACCTTTGTCGAACAAGGAAAAGGCTTCCTTGAATTCTGCGGGCAAGGCCTTCAGTACACTCTTTACCTCTCGAGATGTCTTATCTACATACCAGAAATTTGTTCTGTTCATCCGTAGACACATCACGCGGTGAAGTCAGTCCACAAATTTTGCTATCACTTGAAACGAGTCCTGATCTGCTACATACCTTCGGACTACAGAGCTCGTTTGAGTCAACATGAAGGCAGAAATGTGTTAAGGGCTTACGAGTTGGTCGGCCATGGTATCAATGAGCAGAAGACTGGAGTGGTAGTAGTATAAACGCGGGTGGTTATAGGAGATCAATGCGGCAATCGCCGGTAGTGGCCAAATATGGCGCGGTTGCAAGGCATGGGCCGTTTTGACCGACGGTGTCTTGCAACCTCAAACTGAAACTTTGCCGCAAACTATCGACAATGCTACCAACTTTCTTTTCTCGATGATATGGGTGATGGGAGATATACTGAATATGTCATCTGATGAATAACTTTGTGCTACGAGGAAAAGCAGACTCGGCATTCAGCGCCGCAGCGACTAGCAGGGAGAGTTGAGACTTAATTCAATGCTAGCGCCAGAGGGCACCCATGCATAGACACATACACGAGACGTTTACAGACTGCGGCATAGATGCAGTTACCGTCTCATTTAATATGCTGCCGTAGCCTGAGGTCTACTACACTACCGGCACTCCTGTGAGGCGAGATACTGCATATACATTATTAATACATATAATCCAAAAAGAATTAGGTACAGAAGAGATGGTTAACTGGACTTCTTGGCAACACCGATGGTGGCGTAATTATAGAAGTTAGATTATTTGCCAGTGCCAGCTCCTGGGCAGACATGTTCACCACGGTCACTCGCCCGGCTGCCACAAATGTTGCAACGAACGGCGTGTTCATTAGAGGGCAAAGTATTCTGGTCAGAGGTTCAACAGATCTAGACGCAACTAAGTGATAGAGTATGCCAGACACACCTCGACTTGATTAATGGCCATAGCGAGCTGTGATTCTTCAGAAACAGATGCAATTCCGTTCAGCCTGAGCACGTCCGATAC
>JH814867.1:26659-41058 GCA_000296255.1 Omphalotus olearius VT 653.13
ACAGTGAGAGGAAGTAACAGTTTATGAAAGAGATGAGAGTTACCTCTGGGCATTTATACGACGCTACGAACGTCTGGAACTGGCCACCTCACCACACATGGTATAATTACGGCAAGAACGCTATTTCGACTGACTCGCTCCTGCTGTGGAGTTTGAAATTCAGTGACTGGGAGGCACTGGAAATAAAGGAATAGAAAGGAATAGGATCAACATGTCTGGAAAATCGTCAGAAGATAGAGTCGACCTTGTGGAAGTACACTAACAGTTCACAAATCAGATAAATGCAGCTGCTTGATTGAATGCAGCCATCTTTGTATCTGCTGGCACTCCGTATCGACATGGGTTTTCAGCCAGTCCACCGCCATACGGCTAAGCGCCACTCTTGAGTGCACGAAAATAATCCGAGTCAAGTTCTCTCACAATCTATAAATTCAATCAGTTTAACATAGGTTAGCGCTGAACAGAGCTCACTTCGTCGTATTTCTGCCACAACAACTCTGCTTCCGATCTGCTAGCAGACCAAAAACGCGAGAACTGCTCCACTGTGATAAACATGGGATCGGAAGGTCCATCGTAGAGCAGCCAAGATGGATACTCAGCTGCGAGATATGCAGGTAGTACCATGTGGTATTCCCAATCTATCATGCCTGTAATGTTTCCACTGTCATCAATCAGAAAATTGTGTGAAGCAGGATCATTATGGTGAGGAATGCAACGAAGCAGGTCCTCATCTTGCCGCTCCAAATCTTTTTTTCAAAAGTGCCAGGAGCTGGTCGAGTATAGGTTCAACCTCTGCAGGGGAACGGGCTATCCGTTTACGGCATGTAGCGAGCCATTGGAAGTAAGCAGTCACAGTTTGGAAAGGTCGCGAGACTGCGTCGGCAGAGTTGAAAGGTACGACAGGACCAATCACTACTTCGTGAGGGCGCGAAGGCCAATCAGAGCTAAGAGAAAATGCTTCCTATTTCTTGTGGAAAATGCTCTCGGAACATTGCAATTGCTATTTGTGCATAAGATCGTAGGCTGTGAACCTAAGCAAGTATGTCAGAATGGTTTGAGTGGGTTCGAGTACCATACCTTTGCGCCTTCTGATAGTGTACCAAAGAAGTCTGTGACTGTCCTCCCTTCACATTTACTGGTTATCATCAAGGGCGGTACAGTGTCCGTCTTGCAGAGATACACTCTCGGCACTGGCAGAAGAGGGATCGATTGCATCCACTGAAGCATTGCGCACTCTCGTCGAACTTTATCGCGTAGAGCAGTAAGTTCCTGTACAACCGAGGACTCCTTCAAACGCGCCACACGTACGATATAGTGTGTGGCATCAGACGTTGTGGCGTCGAAGACCTAGAGAATCAGTTGAACACATTATTATAGATTGAGGCAGAAAAGACGCACAGCAAAATTGTTTCTTCCTATTTCATAGAGTTCTCGAGCATGAACATTAGTGACGCGGTGTAACGAATCCAAGACCGTCTGGAGATCAAGAGACACAGGAATGACTGCTTCAGAGGGCTCGACACCGGGACCAACGAGATTCACTGTCTCCTCGGCAGGTAGAACATCTTCGATCTTGTTTCCGTCGATATCCCACAAAACAAACGAGGACATGATTGAACTTGGAACTTGGACCTACTTGGACTTCATATTTAAGTAATAAGCAGTTACAAAGTCATGTGACAGCTCACACCCAGATCGGCTCGGAGGCATCAGGAAAACGGAAAAAATCCGCTACTAAATGGTGAACGAAAGACAGGTCTGGTAAGACTCTCAGTAGTCCCATGAACTGGCATAGGCAAGAGCTATACCTGTCTGCGATTCCTGTATCGGAGCTGATCACTTTATGTTTTTGGAGAAATAAATGGTACGCAAGTTTTAAAAAGAAATATGGCTTATTCTCAGTCTTACTCTTTTCTGCAGCTCTTCTCGACCCTCTAAACAGTATTGCCTGATCTAGGACTGCCAGAAACCTCGCATCTAAGGTCAGAGGCTCTGAGTCTAGCGATGATGTTCGAGGAAAGATAGAGAAATGTCGTTGGTTTGGTTTCACTGTGGATCTCGGGTGCTGATAGTAATACTAGTTCACCTCTGATCTCTATGTTTCGGGTGTAAGTGGATCATGATTTCAACTTCTTGCGCGGTATGATCAGCCAATAACAGGCTGACTTCATGAATCCTCTGATGCTGTGTCGCAAGGAATCTTCGTAAACCCCTTCCGACCCTTATACTGTGAAGGCAACGATTCTTTGACTTTGCCATGAACAAGACAAGGTCGGATTTCCAAGTCTGCACGGGCCCTCGAACCGCAAGAGCGACCGCACTTGGGGTTGAGTGATTAAATCTCTGCATAGTGATCAATGATAATAACTTTCTGCGAAAACCAATCAAATCATGCAAAGCAGTATTGCTATAGCGTCTCCCAAAATGTCAAGGCATCCGACGGGTAGTATGCAGATTGGTCGCTACTAGCAACATATAAGCGCTATAGCTGTGGCAGTTGCGCAATTCAGCCACAGAGCAGAGTATTGCCGGTGACCATCATGATCAATGAAGCTTCGGACGGCAATTGGTTGAAAGGGAAGCAAATATACTGACAGCAGGATCGAATAAATAGCTCACGTCCTAAGTACCGGATTCTTCAGGAGATAGAATCCCTCCACAAAAGCAAACCAGCATGCTGCCTCTGGAACTTAAGGTAAGATCTCTAAACCTAAACACCGACTACGTGTATCGCTCATAGACTCTTTGACAGGCTTTCTTCATCTCGCTCTGGGTATGAGCCGCTTTTCATCGTCAAAGTTACTGAATTACTAACGGCCTGGGGGTACTCACGAAAGATCGAGACGTTGTTCTACGGTACGTGCCAGTGACCAATCCACGAAAAATCCCTTCTAGCGCTCACATCCCAATGGCACTACTTTCCCTGCCGCAGGTTTTCATCTGGTGCTCTTTTGCTTTTGTGTCTTCATCTTGCTGCGGCGAAAGAGACATGGATACTGTATCTTTCTGGTCACTGCCGTCGCGATATTTGTGTTCTCGACTACGCACTTCATTTTGGATTTCAAGGAAGATTTCGAGAAATTTTTGATTATATGGAATATGGCAATGTCAGATGATGGATCTCGTCATAACCATCGGCACCACGATGGTGATAGTCTGTCCAGTGGGCACGGTCTCGAAGAACATATGTTGTTCGGCCTGAATAGCACGTCATTTGCGTATCTGATGAATAGGTGAGTTTGATTCATCGCTACCTCTCCTTGCATATTTACACTTTTCACACATACGGTTAGTTTTTTTGCAGATGCCCTAGTGGTTTGTATGATTCCAAGATACTATATACATCTGAACGGTTGATTTAGATCTATCGTTGCTATGCTATATGGGATTTCAGGACAGATTATATCGTCGTTCCGGTCCTCCTCCTGCTAGTAACCACGAGTACGTGCGAGGTGTTTTCCCCTCTTTCTTTTATTCTAATGTCCAGTATAATCAGTGGTTGGGGTCGCTGACACCAACAAGACACATCTCGCTATACAGTTGCGACAGGCGTACTTTGCGCTCTCCCTTGGGACTAACCTGGCAGTAACCTGTATGGCAGGTGACTCGCCCGTCTATATCATTATGCTCGTTCTTCTAATGTATTGCTATCCGAACCCCTTACGCACCTGTTAGCTGGTCGTATATGGTGGAAGACTCGTGATGCACGATTGATGTTCAAATCCGAACCTGAGGTTTTCCACCGATATGAACGGGCTAGTATTATTGTGTATGTCACAGTGCCAATTCTCAGCCTGTGCCTCGTTTGTAATCAACCTCCTGTATCTTTTCTCTTCATGTTCAATTCGCCAGCTTGGAAACAGGCGGTTTGTACTCAGTCATTATTTTGGTGTTCATCATTCTTTGTCGATCTGACTCAACAGAGGGTGCGGCGGTATGTGCATTGTCATTCGGCATGTTACTTTTGAACTCACTATCAGACTATTTGCCCATGGGCATCCTTCGGTAGCGCAGCTCATTGTGCAAGATGCCCTAACTCAGATCATGGTTGGTGTAATTTCGATTGAACCGTCATTTAGCTGCGAGGCTAATCACCGCTTTCTTTCCTGAAGGGAATCTTGCCTACCCTAACGATCGTCATCGTTGGATTAGGACTCGAGTTCTCAACAGTAAATACGTCCTCCGGCATTGTCTCCCGGAATCGAAGTGTTAAACAGCCTCGTTCCTTTTGGTATTCTCGACTGGACCAACCCGCTTCTATCATAGATATCGTGTAACACATTCATTCGCTCTTCACGTCAATTGGACTTATTGAACAAGGACAATGTATCGTATGCAAATCTGGCTAGTAGTAGCCACAGTTGAAAATTTATCAGTTGATCCGTTCGTACCTAGTGGACTCTGATGCTGAGCAAGGACTGTTGCAGTACGTGTAGTGTAGTGTGATTGTCATACAACAGAGACGGTGTGTTTTCAGTTGACAGTGACCCGTATCCGATTACAGCCGTAGAACCATTATGAAGGTGTGAGTGAGATCTTGGAACAGAAGAGGATGAAAGCGGGAGGGAAACGCATGAAGATGCTAACTAATCTCTCTGTGCGTATCTAGATCCTCGGCCCTCTGCTCACTCTCATCCAGTGAATTTGAACGCAGACAACATAGAAAGGATGTTTCGAACCAGGAACCAATTCCAACACCATTTCCTTTACGTCCTTCTGAAATGTTACCCCCCGTTTGAACCTCAGCCGGAGAATTGCCGAAGTAGCACTCGTCGTACGGAGGAGGAGGTGTAAGCAGAACCGGAGACGAAATTCCGAGTAAAGTCGGGGACGCCTTTTTTCTACTTGCTAGTTTTGTATCCATCGTGGATGATGATTCAGGATTCGGTAGCGAGGTAGTCGTTCGTGTCTCTACGCCGCTTGTCGATGAAAAGCCTAGTCGTATCGGAAGTGAACGGCACTTTCTGATGACCTTCTTGCAAGCTCTCTCCTCCTGTGGAGGAAACGACTGGACGGGATAACGCCATGTAAAATCGGGAAAGGGATCACAGTCTGCGGAGTAGGGTTCTCCTGTTTCGACGGGAATGGTGGTCCGGGAATTGATGGGGATAGGTCGAATGAAGGGCTTCCAAGGAGTGGGTGCTGTCCGTGATCGAACAATAGACCAGTCACTGCAAGAACACACGTGAGATATCAAGTGAGACCAGGAGTCGATTCATATTTACAGTCCGTTGAAAAATGCGTGAGTTGGTGTGTCGACAGCAGTAATCCGATCTGCTCTGTTCTTTTCTAAGGAGCGCAGAATGAAGTCTCGTGCTTCTGGAGAAATGACACAGTTGTCTGGAAAAACGACAGCATCATGTAGAATGCTTTGGCGGATATCTTTCTTGCTTCGAGCGCATTGTCCAAAGGGCATCTGATAACTAATTAGTCCGAGTGGAAATACTGTGACAAACTCGTGCCTCTCCAGTCAGCATGCGATACAGCATCACAGCTAATGCCCAGTAGTCTACCTCAAAGGAGTACTTGTCCCGCGAATGTTGTTCGGGTGCCATGAAAAGTGGTGTACCGCAATCTTCAGTAGTAAGACAAGTTGTTTCTCGTTGTGAGTTGTATGCTTCAAAGGAGCATTCGGAATTTGTTTCGACTTCTAAGCGTCCAGTATCTTCATCACAGAAGGAGCGAGCGGTGCCGTAGTCAGCTAATATGAGGTGTCCAGCAGGATCAAAGAGAATATTGGTCGGCTTGAGATCACGATGGATAATCTTCTTGGAGTGGAGATGCTGAAGGGTGATCACCTAAACCAAAAGGCGAGTGTCCTGAGCGGGATCAACAGATTTCAACGGACGGGCTCACCATTTCCGCGATGTAGAATCGTGCCCTTTCTTCGTCGAAAGTGCGACATCGCATGAGCTCTAGGGACATATCGCCGCCTTGAATATAGGTCTACACGTAGACGGTCAGTTTCACCGTGGGGAAAGTTTTAAGAAGGAAACTAATACCGTAGCAAGGTAAAAGTTCACCGAGTCATGCCAGCTTGCGACCAAAGGAAGAAACCAAATGTCGTTGCTCTCTGTCAGCACTCTCTGAACAGCCTGCTCAGCTATAGCTTTGACTGAAGTATCTCGCGAGTGTCCAAACTTTGGGATTATCTTGACGGCGAGGTGTCGAGAGGCGATATTGTCTTTGGCGAGAAAGACCATACCACTTCCACCTGTGCTAAGCAGCTTGAGAAGGGCGAGGTCAGGAAGAGACATGGAGTGAAGGCCAACGTCATTGGGCGACTCTTTAAAAGATGCGAGACTGACAGACGCCATGTCGAACTATGACAGAGAACAGTCTTCAGTAACAGTGAGGAGCACTGAGCGAAGACGCTCACGACGCCTGGATCTGCGTGTGCAGTATTCGTCTTGTAATAAGATTAGTGAGTTCAAAGAGCGTGATGTAAACGAGCGGATATGGCCTGTATGTTATCTTGCTAGAGTGGATTCATGTAGAAAATTCTACATACGAAGAGAGTCAGTCAAGTGTTAGCAGACATTGCATAGAAACATGGACTCACTGGCAAAGTAAGAGTGTAATGCTAGACGCTTCGCTTTCAATTTGCGTCCGCGGAGCCCACATAATATATCTTGATCGATCCCGGGGCGAAATACGTACATACCAGGTACAAGGTACATACCCACATTTGCCGTCGTCGCTATGCTTTCTGACGTTCTGTGTAAAGCAAGGAACATCATGTCTGGATTGGACCCCGACAGACTCAAAGCTCTGACACTGCCAACAAAAATATGTTATTTGCATGATTTTGGCCCTGTCGTCGCCATTCACGCTCTGGATCCATCTTCGTGTGGCTTGAGCTCAAATAATGAAGTCAGATAAAGCCAACAAAGTGCAGACAAAGACAGGGACAGATTCGGTTGTACAGATTTATCATGTCACCACCTGGTCACGGCAGAAATCATAAACGTTACATTACGATTTCCATGACAGCGGACGATGTGCGCAGCGCAATTCTTCAAAGTGTGTATGTAGGGAACCAAAAAAGCCACCAAGCCCGATCCACATTCCGACAATAATCAGCAACGAAAGGGAATATATGATACATGTAGCAAAGAATGCCGACATAATCATTTCAAAAGACCTCCAGATACTAGTGGCACTACGAAGAGATACCTGGCACTGAGGACGGTCTGGAATGAATGTCACAGATGCAAACGTTCGCTGGAGCCAACATTGACAGCGTCCAACCAATTACTGCAACTGCAGCCAACGACAAAAGAAAGTAAAAGAAAAACGACCAGCCACTAGAAATCCTGTAGTAGGGGAACGGGCACGCATAGACCCCGTTGCAATGAAATAAAAATACTGTTCAACAAATGTATCAAGAAATAGAAAAATAATGAAATACTGGATACTGAATACTGAATGAAAGGAATGTGAGGTACGTCTGTGACTGTAGGTGTGAGGAGGGGGTATCCTGAAAGACGGGGGAGAATGTAGAAATAGAGTAAACACAGAGCTGCTCAAACTTGAAACCGGAATGCAAAGCGATGATAAAAAGGATAATTAAGAGGATGATAATAAAGTGTCGTTAAGGTCATGAAGATGGGCGGTCATATTGAGGATATTGGCCGCACGGAAGAGACGATGACAGCAATGTCAACATCCATAGATGTACCTGACCTGCATCAAGGCCTATAGCCGATGCCCAGGTACAGCCCAAAACAATAGCGTCAACGCGGCCACGAATGCAGCTACCAGCACTGAAACCCATATTGCCCGCCCGAGAAGAAGTTTCTTCACATACGGTTCTCTAATTCGGAGGGTGCGGAACGGGGTAGTCTCTGACTGACCAAGAAATACAAGGATGGGGTCCAGCTCGTACTGGTGGGATATGAGGAATAGAATAGCAAACGTGAAGGGGATGAAAAGCTAGACGGCACCAGGTCAATTTGTGGTCCTCACTAGTCATACGAAAACAGGTACTCACGAAAAACCGTTTTGATTTAGGATGCACATCCAAAAATACCAACGAGAAAGCAGTTGACAACCCAATCCAGAGAATGATAAGGCCCAGAATAAGCCTAACTAAGGCAGATATCGGAGTGAGATTGCCAAAAGCTTTCGCTCGAAGAAAGCGAGGGAATGCATCCTGCTCCATAGCACGGAAACAATACTCTTTCTGCGCATGAAACATGTCCGGTATCTGCGCCATAATAGCGACTTCAGATTGTGTTTTCGGCTCTTGGGAAGAGCTCAAGGGGAAGGTGTGGATGCGAAGAGAAGGGGGAAGATAAATTTCATGATTTTCTTGCGAGTTCACGGTATTCGCTGCAGGTGACAAGTAGCGGAAGTAGATGCGCTCTGCAGACGCGATAAGGTCAAGACGAGTAATCGCTGAAGACCGTGGGATGATAGTGGGAGCGCGTGAAGCGCGCTTCAGGTTGAACAGAGTAGGCGTGCGACCAGATAAAGAGAAAGGTGTTGTCGACCGCGCATATGGCTCGTTTGTAGGGGAGGTAGATTGCGCATGAGTGTTGTCCGACATGCCAGGGGTGAAACGTGGTGATGTCGACCGAGGCCCCTTCTCATCAGTAGCAGCGAGATTATGCTTATCCTGCTCGCTCAAAAGCTCCCCGGTGCTCGCGGTGCTGCGTTTAGCGTGCAGGGCATCTGGATTGAGACCAACAACCGTGCCATAGATAGATCCTCTCCTTCTTGCATAATCCCAATATTGCGGCCAATCCTCCTTAATGGTACGGCCAGACTTGCGAACATCTTTGAAGTAGGCACGACATAGGTTTTCGTGCTGTTGCACATCGAGCCAAAAATCTAGGATATCTTCTGCACCTTCCCGCTGGAGAAAAAGACTAGATACACGCGACAAAAACGGTAAGTGTGATTAGTTTGAAATAGCAGAGGTCGGACTGACTAGAACATAAATAAGTCTACTGGAGGTCTGGTTCTCCTCGAAAGAACCTCAGTGAAAGACGGCAGTCGATTATTGCGATTATTGGCCCAATCATCTTGCTGTCGCTGCTCGTCCATGGGTATGTAGCTGTTGGCGTGGTTGAGGTTCAACGAGGCAACAGATTATGTAAGCCTTCCATTCCAGTTTGCAATCCTCTGAAGTCTGGATCTGATTCCTCACATTTGACCGACAGCCTTGCCTCTCCGGAAATGTCGTTCAACAAGGCTTTCTCTCCAGCTTTGCGTGAAATTCGTATTCTTTGTTCTCAGACAGGACCGGCTTCTGCTGGCACACGGTCAGGATGCGCTCCAAATTACTTTGGCTGACCTGGCGACTGATCCGGAGACACCCATGTTACAGTCAATTCATCCTCAACAGATATCCCACCATAAAGGATCTTAATCCTGACCTTCCGGTTCTCATTCGAGAGGCTCAAGATACGCCTGCACGAGTATTTGCAAGATTTGGTGCGTAAATAGTCATATGGTCTATTCTGTTCAGACTTCATTAACGTTTCGCCGTCATACAGAGAAAGGAGTCGAGAAGCACGTCGAACTAGACAACCTATCCGCTAGTGATGTAGAATCGAAAGTTGCACAATTATTGGGCTCATAACGACGCTGCTGGGTTATGGACTTTGAAAACTAACCCCAATTGAACGAACTGTCACTTCCGTTGAGTTGCCTCCTGAGTCTCCGCCTATGTCGTGCCCTAGCTTCACTGGTGCAAATTGTGTACATCTTCGAAGAATTTTAGGCGACTCTTTCGTGCGCTTAATGCTGTAGTTATCCGGGCGCATTGGCATTGGTGCGTACAGTCTTCCAGAACGAATCTCAGCTCCAGCAGGGTTCGCAGGGTTCGCTACAGATTTGCAACGCCTCAACCGCACGTCACTTTCAGAATCGGAAGCAACGAGCCCTAGCGTTTGGGATACAAGACCATACCGTTCTTTCGAGAGGCGTTTTGGCTCGGAATCGAAAACTCTTCGCAATCTGCTTGGGTCGCTCGGGTCGCTCGCGGTAAAGCTTCTGTGAATCTGTCTTCTCTCAGAGTCATGACTCATGATCCATACAGGGCCCCTTCGTTATCCCTTCAATCAGGAACCAATTATTTCATTCGATTCTGCAGAAGCTCTGAGGTTCCCGTGCCGAGATACTTGAGATCTTTTAATGCTTAGATTGGCATCTTAGAACTTGGGAGTCAACCACATGCTTTATCCACTTTTCAAATCTTGGTTTAGGTCCTGCTTTATTCATCGCATTCTGGTAGAGCTGTGGAGACGACCATTCATCAGACTGCACAACTTGGCATCAATGAGTGATCCCGCAAGTTCCATGTGCAGATGACCTAGAACCCGGGAAGTACGAACTATGTACTTCTGCCTTTAATGTCCAATATATTCTCACCCTGGCCAATCTGACGCTATCATGTTACCATGTAAGCCAGGTAAGTCTTTGCGGTCCTTATCAGTGACTTCCCGCAACTCAAATACCGGGCGTTCTGCAGAGTTTTGCCTTCCTCTTCTCCGTCTGTTCGCGTTTGTGCCCTCTGCTCCGAGTTTCGGTTTCATACCTCGTTGAGCGCACAATGGCCGGACTGCAAAGCGACGATCGCGCGGAACTTGCTGCGATGCATGAGATCGCGCACCAGGATTTTGAATACAAAAAAGAGCACCCTGAATCTTCTAGTGTTAGTACTGACCACGATCTGGATGGTATTCACGATGGATTGCAATTTCCCACGGAGGAGGAACGAGCGACTCTTCGTCGAGTGTCAGACACGATGCCGTGGGCGTCCTACCGTGCGTTTGTTTGAATTCGGTTGTCCCGAGCACCACTAAATGCTTTGAAGTAATCGCGTTCGTGGAAGCTGCGGAACGTTTTTCCGTAAGTGCCTTTCGTTTCGTCTTTATCAACTTCTGACGATAAAACCGTTGTTTAGTATTACGGCTCGTCGGTCGTATTTGTATGTCGTTCCTCACCTTCCCTAGACTTACATTTCTAAGCATATACTCGGATTAGACCAACTTCATTCAACAACAACTCCCTCCCGGATCTCATACAGGCGCTGGAGGTGGCGGAGATGGACAATCTGGCGCGCTGGGAAAAGGACAGCAGACGTCAAGCGGGCTTACGACTTTCTATTCATTCTGGGCATATGTCGTGCCTCTGTTCGGGGCCTACCTTGCTGACACCCACTGGGGAAGATATAAGACCATCAATATCGCCGTTTGCGTCGCTCTGGTCGGTCACGTCATCCTAATCGTTTCTGCCGTTCCCGGGGTCATAGAGAACTCCGACAACGCTCTGGCCTGCTTCGTCATCGGGATGATTGTCACTGGATTAGGTGAGCGTCGTAACGCGGATTGATGGGTCTCGGGCTCATATTTGCTCTCCAACAGGCACTGGCATGTTCAAGCCGAATATCTCACCGTTGATTGCTGAACAGTACAAGAGAAGAAAACTCTTTGTCATCACCATCAAAACAGGTGAAAGAGTTATTGTTGACCCTGTTTACACTGTCTCAAGGCTTTACATGGTCCGTGTTCCGGTTTGCAGCCAGACTTGATCTCTGATGGTCGTTTCGCTAGTACTTTTATCTATTCACCAATGTTGGTGCGCTTGTGGGACAGATTACTATGACTTACGCTGAGAAGGTGAGTCTTTTGTTCTTTTTTTGAAATTTTCGTCGTGACCTCAGGTCGTTCACTTAGTACGTTGGTTTTTGGCTCGCGTATACGCTTCCGACAGCGGTCTTTTTGTTATGTCCCTTCATTCTATTTTTCGGCCGCCATCATTATGTTCACTCGCCTCCCACGGGTTCTGTTCTTGCTACTGCTTTGCGTCTCTTCCGTTTCGCGTCTAAAGGCAGATGGAGTTTCAATCCTGTGAGACTATGGAAGAACTTCAACACAGATGATTTCTGGGAGAATGCCAAGCCCAGCAAGCAGGACGTGATTCCCAAGTGGATGACGTTTGATGACCAGTGGGTTGACGAAGTCAGGCGTGGTCTGAAAGCTTGTGCTGTGTTTATCTGGTATCCCCTCTACTGTGCGTTTCATGTGCCTTGTTGTGCCCCACTAATGAGCTTTTCGTAGGGCTTGCTTATGGCCAATTGAATAACAATCTGACATCACAGGCTGCGACTATGTCAGTTCATGGTTTACCTAACGATGTATTATCGAATCTCGACCCCTTTGCATTGATCATTTTCATACCTATCTGTGACGTCTTTGTATGTTACGTGCGCAATTTACTACCAAGAATGTTATTCATGGGCCATTTCCTGCATTCTAGTTCTTCCCATTTCTCAAACGAATTGGCCTCAACTTCACGGCACTGAAGAAGATCACTGCTGGATTCGCAACTGGTGCCGCAGCAATGATTTGGGCGGCAGTCGTACAACATTATATCTACAAGGTATTTGACAACATGGTATTTCTTGTCATAGTAGAATTCTAATAGGCGTGTTTTTTTATAGACTAGCCCGTGTGGGTACAATGCAGATAGCAATGATTGCGACGGGGTGTCCCCTCTGAACGTGTGGATTCAAACAGGATCGTACGTGGTACTATACCCTCTTGTTTGACAGAGTAACTGATGGCGAACTCTCCCAAGATACGTTCTGATTGCTTTTAGCGAAATTTTTGCATCTATCACTGGGCTCGAGTATGCTTTTACTAAAGCGCCAAAGAACATGCGCTCTCTGGTCATGGGTGTCTTCTTTCTCATGAATGCTTTTGGTTCGGCGTTATCAGAAGCCTTTTTGCGTATGTCAATGTGCTTCAGTTGCTCATAAAACGTTCCTTATACTTTTCCCGATAGCTCTTCTCAATGACCCGTTGTTGGTATGGAACTACGGTGTGGTGGCAGTCATTGCTGCAGTAGGAGGTGTGCTGTTCTGGTTCTCTGTTGCCGGACTAGATGCTCGTGAAGATGAGCTTAACAATTTGGCTGATGGACACATGGTGGCTCTTGAAAAGCAATGAAAAAAGATGCAATCCTCTCGCCTCATGTTGCGCCAATTCTACAACCTTTCTCGGTTGTTGTATTTGTTTGAGTGAACGAAGTTAATGATTCATGTCCAACGTACTTTTCCTGTTTATTCAAATAATGAGCCAAATGAGACGAGATTTTTACCTTGTGAACTACAAATCTTTGATCTAGAAACACAATGGTCGCGTCACATGACAATATCGCGTCTGGTCACTGGTGGATCGTGTCGCGACGGCGCCTGGTCCACGCCAATCGGTTTCCCACCTCCCACTCAAGACTTCGTGTGCACGTTGATCTGACCACTGCAGAAGTATTGAGCTTCCCAACGAGAATTATGGATTACAAAGGCTCTACCAATCCCACTCTCAACCTGGATGCGGAGTCAGTACACCGATCTCTACTTAAACTTGGTCTACCTCAACACATCACCCTCGAGGAATTTCAGAGGCTATACCGCGGCACTCTTGGTGATGTGCTGTTGTTCATCAGCGAACATCTCAAGGGAAGACAGGAGGTTGCAGAAGCAAGAAATCGAATCGAAAGGTAAGTGTCTCTGGCAGCGTCTCTTCTTTTCACTCGTTGAATCTCAGCTCGGATGGATGCAACCCGGAGTTGCAGCGTGTTGAAATAAATTTTATGAACGACTTCTGACTCTGTTCGAATTATACAGGTCGAGGGCGAGCAACAGAAGATCTCTTATGAAACAACCTGAAATTCTGTCTACGGCTACGGCTCGATCGTCGGAGGACGTGGCTGCTTCAAGGCTTAGGAAAGCGAAGAAAGATATGGAGGTGTATGGGCAGGAGCTCAAGGAGCAGTTGAACGTCGTTGAGAATCTCGGTGAGTCTCTTTGAGGCCTTCGCACATGTACACTATCCTGAGGTGGACTTTAGAACGGGAGATTTCAAACTTAAAGCGACAGGTTGATGCCAAAAGACGTGTCTCCATGATGCTAGAAGCTATTAAGGATAACGAGAGAGAGAGATTGCGGCGCTTCGAAGAAATGAATGTCTTGTTGAAGGACCTAAACAGGTGAGAGCTTTCCTATGAAATGCATGAGTCATTAACAACCTTGATACAGCAAAGCCCCTTCAAAAGAAACTATGGTCATACACAAATTCACATCAACAAGGGAATTCGAAGATGTGACGAAAATTCAACAAATCTCCAGCCTGTTACGATCATCGCGAACTCGGGATGTTTTAGCTGTGCGTCGATCCACTGGAAGCATTATAAGATAACTTCTTGACTGATCTGCTTTAGAATCTTGACGCGTACCACATCCGTCTATCGCGAATTGCTCAATATGACACAGGCACGGATTTCCTCGGCTTAACGACGGAATTCAAGAAATTGGTGGCCAGTAAACTGGGTGTTCGTAATCTGCAGGACCCGGAGGTAGAAAAGGTCTTGTGCGTATTAAAATGTTC
>JH814867.1:41079-65324 GCA_000296255.1 Omphalotus olearius VT 653.13
GAGTAGCGATGCTTTCGTCAAAGCTGCTCGATCGAGGGCTCAGGGTGCCGTGCGGTATCAGTCGTATGTTGAGACTCATGGCCCGGAGCGCGTTACGGCGAAGCAGTTGCAGGCTTTGAGCTTGGAAAATGTGAGCGTTTTTTCTTCTCGAAATACAGTTCTTATCTTATTTATTTTTGTAGAGGAGAAAGGGGAAGGCTCTGCAAGACTGCGCTGATCTTTCCGTGGGACTGGCGGTGGCGTCGGCTTATATGGTGGATTTGGTGAGTTTTGTGCTAATTATTACAAATCAAATTCACTCTTCTTTTCGGTCGTAGACTGCTGCGTTTCAGAAGACGAGCGTGCCTTCACTGCGTATCTTGCTCGAGGAGCAGTCGCGCGCAATACGAGGCCATATTGATTTTATGAGGTGCCATGTCATGAAGAACGGTCGCGAAGAAGACGCGAAGGTTGAGACTTTTGAACAGGAAGTCAAGAGACTGCTGGGTGTTGTGACTGCTGTGAGTATATATATACTCCAGCCTGGCGGGAGAAAAGACTGATCAGTTGTATAGACACAGGGCAAGGCGCTCGAAGAAATTGAGAGACTAGTCCGAAGAGGTGTGCTGATACTTTTCTTATCCGGGCATGAACTAGAGAGTCGAGACTGACATCGGATCATCCACTGCACAGCTCATGAAAAGCAAGAGCACTACACAGCGGTCAATATACCTTCACCGTCTCCTCCTACTGATAAGGAGCGCGAGATCTTGGGTGCGCTCACACCAAATTTAAATCGTGCATCTTTGGTGAAACTTAAAATATGAACAGCTTCATTTGACAGCATTACGAAGCAGACGGAAGACAAGACGACAAAGCTACTAGGGAGAAAAATTGCGAAAGCAAAGTTGGGAGAGGGGCTTGTGAAGGATGTGGAGATATTGTTGAAGGAAATGGAGGTTATCGTTGGAAATGGCGGAGGAAAACGCCAGAGAACCTCGTAAGCATCAAGTTAATGTGTAAATGCCAGTATCCATATAGAACTCTGGGCAGGTCGGAACACCGGTCCGAAGTCAAAGCGTAGTTATGTTGGTTTCACGCACTTCGCATGTGATTTCCTATATCCTACGTGGTCATCTCCCTCAAAGGCGAGATGATAGACAGAGGCTGAACAGAGGCGTCTGGGTATAACTAATATTTGGCAGTCACTTATAATGAACGGTGAGCTTAGGTTAATCTGAATGACAGAGTCGTTAGTTGACGCGCTTCAAAGTCTGTATGGCAGACGCTACTGGCACCTTCGCCGTCCTCGCGTCGGCAATTTCCTGAAATCACGGTTGTCTACATGAAGATTGTCACCGGTGACGTGACCTGTGCGCTGTGCTCAGTTTAGATAGAAGTCGGAAGGCCCGCTCCTTCCATATACAGCAAGAGAATTGACATTTATATACCTTCTGGGCGTATTGGAACTCCGAACGAATACTCGATAATATATAAACCCCTCATTCAACCGATTTCCCCCAGGATTGCCCCTTCTCGTCCAACTACCACTCTCGCTCTCTAATACCCTTCCTTCGTTAACCTGAAATTCACGATGAGGCTCGCGCGCCTCATCTCCACTCTCTTTCTCCCCTCTTTGGCAGTGTTCGCGCCCTCAGTCGATGCTCGCGGTCACGCCAAGCGCGCGACACATACTGCCATCTCCAAGAGACAATATCGTCCCCAGCACATTGTCTCGCGCGATCTGATTGACATATGTGTCAATCTGGACGCAATTGTAGATCTTAACCCTTTGCTCTCCTCTGTATTTGGTCATGTCGGACTGTGTCTATGCTTGAAAGTGAGTCCTATAGCTTCCACCGTTGCCTCGCCTTTCTCACTTTGACTAGGACCTTGACGTCTTCCTCGACACCTACACCTACTTAAACGTACTTGGTCTGGAAAGCGAAGTCCGTGTGTTGCTCAACGACTTGGTTAGTTGTCTCCTTGATCGCTGTGATTTTCCGATGCCCTAATTGTTTCTTCCTGCCAGATCTCGGCTCAGCCGCCTTGCAGTGCACTTCCTCCTCAGGCTCATCGCGCTTGCACGTATGAGAATCCTTGCAGTTGGCAGTGCGACACTGGCTATACTCAGGTTGGCAACCAATGCGTCTGTGCGCCTCCGAATCTGATATGCAAAGGCCAATGTGGATCGTTCCCGAGCGTAAGTAAGCTTATATGCTACTTTCTTGATCAAAAATTTGATTCTCTCGAGGTACTCAGGGCTGTCCCAGCGATCCATCTCACATCCCTCGCTCTCGCAAGAAACGCGCAGGACAATATTCAACCTTCGCGGACGCTCAGGCATTCTGTGGTGATAAGGATGTCTGTGGCGTACCTTTAGGTTCTAAAAATTCTTTTGAATGCATCGACGTCCGTTCCGCCGTGGATAGCTGTAAGTCTTCTTCCGTTATTTGATTCTGTATTAACAAGTTTTTGTATGTATATAGGCGGAGGTTGCATGTATCCGCATCCTTGGTCTACACAAGTCGCCCAGGGCGCTGAGGGTCAAGATTGTTCTGCTGTCACTACCCAGCATGCTCTCAGCCATAAATGCGAGTCTGGCAAATGCATTCCGGTTGGTCCAACGGCACGCGGCTCTCTGGCTTCACTAGAATCTCGCGCTGCGAATGGATGTCCACCACCATCAGGACCACTTTCCCTACCTTCCCTGCCTTCGATGCCTTCTTCCGTTGACGGTCTAGTCGATCTTCTGAGCGAAATTCTAAACCTTGACCCCCTGCTCCAAGGGCTTGTTGGGTCCATCGGAACCGCGTGCGGATGCCAGAGTACACCACCTGGACCTTTTACCTCCACTGATTTGGACTCTCTCGTCTCGTTGTTGATCAATCTTCTTAATCAACTGGGAGTGGCTCTCAACGGCCTTACGACTGATCCTTCGGCTGACGGTCACTGTATTGACCTTGCAAACCAGATTCAGAACCTCATACACACGTGCTTGAGTCTGGACAATCTGGGAGACAATTTAACTGGCCTTCTGAACCAAAGTCTTCAACTTGTCAACCAAATTCTCAGTGGTTTGCAGCTCTTCCAAGGTGGCACTAGCGCATGCGGATGCAGTTCAAGCTTGTTGGATGGACTGCTGAATAATATCTCTCTTAAGAAGCGCACTGCTGTTTCGTGTCCTCCTGATTCAGGCGTTGTTACCTCTGTCTCTGCTACCTTATCATCGCCTTCGCACACTTCAGGTGTCGAGGTTGCTGTCAAGCCTTTGCTTGATACCCACCTAGATTTAGGCCCGGGATTGGACAATACAGTCAATTGTCTTTCTGCTGGCCTAGATCTTGAGTCTATCGTTCCGTCGGCGTCTTGTGGAAGTGACTCGAGCACTGTTGCTCCCCGCGCCGAATCCCAACCGTCTACTGATTCCGGAACTGTGGAGGTTGCAGTCGAGCCTCTGCTTGATACCCACTTGAACCTGGGTCCGGGATTGGACGGTATAGTCAATTGTCTTTCTGCTGATCTGGGTCTTGAATCCATTGTTCCATCAGCGTCTTGTGACAGTGACTCAAGTACTATTGCTCCCCGCTCTGAAACTCAACCGTCTACTGATTCCGGAACTGTGGAGGTTGCAGTCGAGCCTCTGCTTGATACCCACTTGAACCTGGGTCCGGGATTGGACGGTACAGTCAATTGCCTCGCTGCAGGTCTTGGTCTTGGATCTCTTGTTCCATCCGCATCTTGTGGTGGTGATTCCAGTGCTGCTTCAACCTCATCATCTAGCTTCAGCGGCAGTGATCCTTCTCCTTCTGGCACACATGCCCCCATCGATTCCGGACCCGATTCTAGCACTGAGATTGACCTCAAGCCTCTAGCTGATGCAACTCTGAATTTGGGCCCGGAGTTGGACGATACAGTGAATGATCTCGCTGCTGGTATAGGTCTTGGAAGCCTCGTTCATCCTGGCACTACCACCGCGTCGGCTACTCCTAATTCTCCCCGAGGTGTTACCGTTGACGCCGAGGATCTCCATCAACTCGTGAACAACATCGTGAACTTGGTGGATAATCTCCTTGGATATGGTCAGAAACTCAACTCTTCTTGTGATTGTCACGGTTCTGGCCACTCCGGTAGTTCCTCGCTGCTTTCGGCGATTGCTTTGCTAGTCCGGGTCGAAGTCGGCACATCTAATCTTATCGCCGATCCTAGCACTTCTAGCGCCCTGTTGACTGATGTTGGCATGTTACTCAACACCACAGAATCATCCTTGACCATTCCAAATCTCAGTGCCGACGTCACTGCTACGCTCGATGGTATAGTCAGCGATTGTACTTCACTGCAACAGTTGTTGAAGTCTCTGGGCGTTGAACTTTCGGTAGTCGGAGCTGGTCAGTAAAGCTGTCTTTGTCAAACCTCAACGGAATTCATAGCGTGAGTATTTTGCCTGTCAGTTTCTCTGGCTACGTGCTGACTCATTCGATAGCTTGCTCGCCGTGCCCGCTTCAACGACAGGCAGAAAGTTTCCATTTATCATCCTCGTGTTTGAACTCTTGATGCGCTGGACTTTGCCTATCTGGACTCGTCTTTGTCACCGACATTTTTCCATGTTTCTTTTTCTGTTCTTTCTTTTGGGCGCACAGCAACCTAACTGCCGTGAAGTTATTGCTTTCGGTTTTCTTTCTCATTTGTGAATTATGTTGCTCCACTTGGCGATATGTTGTGTATTCATTCTTACCCGTACCCGACTTATGACTGTCATCCGCGGTGTAACCCTTTCATTTCGGCTTTTGTATTCTTCACATATTTCATTCCGTACAACCATGTTCAATACATTTGCATTTGACGTTTCACGATTGTTTTCTCAATCGCTGACCCCAAGCTAGGACGTGGGGAATGGTACATCCTTTGCTCGTATCTGGCGTCCTCGAATGTGTGCCACATTGATTGAATGCACGCTTGATATCAGTGTTACCCTTGAGCTTGAATATCAATGATTGTTGAGCGTTCAAAAGCAGAACCTGATCGTGAATTTGTCTATCTTCGTTCTTCTAAAAAGGATACATACAATGATGACATCCACCGACTATATGTATAATTCTGAAGTCCGAGGGGAACGTCTGTCTGTGATGTCTCAATTCATAGCTTAGCGCTAGCCAAAGGCACGTTTTGCGACACGGAGACTAGCGGACTGGGAGGTGGAGGCGCGTTCTGTTTTCGAAAAACATCTATAAGGATCCGGCGTAGAATCTTGCCGCTGGCGTTTCGAGGTATGCTTTCAGTAAATATGACACCTCCTGACAACCGCTTGTGCTTGGACTTTCCATCAGCAACATGCTATAACGATGTGTGAGGGAATAGTGCGGGAAAGAGCGCGTCGTAAATAAAGTAAGCAAAACAAAGTGAGAACAGGGAAGAAGTGAGGGGAGGAAAGGAGGTGGCGATAGTAGGACTCCCAAGCTGACCTTGAATATGCTTCTGCGAACGGTATCCGCATATCTTCTATCGTGTTGTACCGCCGATGCTATTCGTGGTTGAAGGACAATGAAAGCTACAGGCACTTCTCCAGAATATTCGTCTGGAATACCGATGACGGCTGCGTCTGCGACTTGGGGATGCACGAGAAGATGACCTTCTAACTCTGCTGGTGCCACTTGTAAACCTTTGACCTGCCCAGAGATCTTTATCAGCACGACGACGCCAAGTCGGTGGAAGAAAGACGACGGTGTTACCTTGATGAGTTCCTGTGGTAGTTGGAAAGTTGTAACGTGAGGCATGGGTAAAGGCTGTGAAAGGGCTTCTCTAACCTTGATGCGATCGACTATGAAGATGTCGCCGTTGGGGTTGAAATACACTTGATCTCCAGTCCTTAGCCACCTAGAAACGGTCAATTGAACGACACAAGTTGCGCCTGCAGGATCAAACAAAGACGGACCCGTCAACAAATGTTTGTCTCGTCCTAATATGAAAGTGTCAACAAATTCATACAGCTATTTGACCCAATACGCACGCTTCCTCATTACCGTAATACCCCAAGGCAACCTGACCTCCCTGTACATAGAGTTCGCCAACTTCTCCAGTTTGAGCAAGGCTTCCATCCTCTTTAACCACCTTTGCCACTGTACCTGGCAGGAGTTGCCCGCCACTGCCGAGCGTTCCGACCTTTTGCGTTAGAGGGAACTACAAGAATCCGCGCTACTTCAGTATCGCCGGGAGAGCTCCAATCGATTCCGGCACAAAGGTGTACTTATATAAATGTACAGAGACTCACCATGCTTACGGTTCCACACGTCTCGGTCATGCCTATATTTGCAAAAATGGCGCTGTTGCAATTAGCGTAAGATGGCAGTATCACCATATACGTACCGTACCCTTGCCCTAAGTGTGCGTTCGGCAGCACTGCGAGAAGTCCGCTAGTCAAGGACGCACTGAGGGGTGCCGCGGCTACAATACAGTATCTCACACTAGACAGAGTATACTTTTTCACTGCGGGATGCTAGATTTCAAAGGTATCAATTCAGCGGAAGCTCAAACAGGTCTATTATGAACTTTCACCTTGCACAACAGTACAGCTTGAGGTGGGACAATCCTATGTCAATAACAATCATATATACGTGTGCGGAGGGACGAGAGTCAGAATTCCTACGTCAGATGCGTTATTTGATACCGCTCGATACTCTGCAGAAAACCCTCGAACTGGAATTTGGGTGCGAGCACGAGTGTCATCTGAATAATTCATATCATGTCGGAGGTAGTTCTGCCGGTTGCAAGGAGAGGTCGACGTACCCCTGCATAAAGCATAAAATGTAGCTGAGAAGTTTTAGTCTGGCTCAAGCCTTTACGGGTAAGTAACTTTCAACTCACATTGTATACTAGGCCATATATATCTGCACTCTTTTTAGTCTTGACGAATTCAAGGTATGAACAGACTTACGATAGAGGGGCAAAACTAGCAATTAACCTGTTTTTATAAACGCAAAAAAGGAAATAAAACAAGGATGACTTACAACCGCAACAAATATCTCCTGGACGGAACCTTCGGTCTTCCCGTGGTACATATTCGTCGCCGATTCGATTGAAGGTCGCGGCCTGGATGATGATGCTGATGACATTAAAATGCGATATAGAAACGGCCTGAAAAGCACACGGTCACACACGAAGTCGTCTCAGAGACCTGTCGAACCTTTTGGATTCCGGTAGTACCTGAGGAGGGGGCAAGGAATGCGATTCTTCTCTTCGCTTCGCCTTCCTCGAAATGCTTCTCGATAACAGGAGGCAACAGCCTCCCTTGTTGTATCAGGTCATCAAAAGATGAGAACGAGATTGACCGTGCGGAAGCAACTGTGCCACTTGAGCTGCCTAGGATGACGATATGGTCGAGAGGAAGAAGAACTTCCGACGCTGCTTCAAGCGCGGCGGGAATGCAGTCAGCGTGAACAAAAAGCAAGACAGGTCGTGCGATTGTCAGATGATGTACTTTATGGAATAGAATAGTCCCATCAGCGCTAAAAGCTTGTCTTCGGCTAGCTAATCATTGACTTACCCAGCTCGCCAACAGACAGCGTCGGACTCAATGTCCTACGGCGTCTGCTCAGTATAATTTGGTTTGCAGGCAACGACAGGACTTACGCCACGATGCCGCCCAGGCGATGAGTGGCCCATACAGTTGGCGCAAAATCTAAGGACATGCCATCAGTCAGTCAACATTCCAACGAGCTAGAAGGTAAGTCTCACTAATATGATTGAAGCTCATGATCGAAACTAGTGACGAGAAGACACATCAGTACCCGACTGAATCGCCCAAGGCTACAGTACTTACCGATATCTCCCTCATCTCCGAAATTATTCAGTCAAGGACAGCTTTGACAACTTTGCAATTGAACAAAGACATACTGAGATTCCAGTTGGCCTGTATCGCGGACGCGAGGTGTTGGGTGCGTGCTCGTAACTGTAGAGTGGGGGGGTTAGCAGTCTTCAAAATTAAAGGTCATCACGATCGAGGCACCTGGTCTATGAACACTTGCTCGCCGGTTACGTCGTCTACTAAACACGGCGTACTTGCTCGTCGCTCTGGGCGAGTACTATGTCCAAGTCCATCGAGTAGAAACTGCGGTACGGACAAGTTCGAAGGGACGTTTAGTGCAGCAGCCGCAGTATTTTCAGTGAGTGCCATCGAGCGGAAGACTGAAAAAATTTTCGGAGGTCCTGCACACTACCACAGCTCGATTTATGTACTTTGAGAGCGAGCAATTCGGATTCGGCTGATGAAAAATGTCAGGGGGCGTAATTGATAAGCTCACCGTAGGTGCAAGTAAATTTCCTTTATGCGGGGGCTGAAAGTCATAACAGCAGCCATCTCCGCGGAGTCTGCACATATAAGGGAAGACCCTGTAGAAGATGTAGGGCTCTCATGAGCACCGTGGGGAGCATCAGGAATATATGTATGAGGAGACTCAACCTCATACGCCCATACAAGATAGTTGCTGTTGTCGCGACGGACACCTAAGCAATTTGCTGTATTTGTCGGTATTTTAACACCAAATGGAGATTGAACTGACACATCTCCGGGACAGAGTTCAATTTACAGGCTTGAGGATCACCCAGGAAATGCTTTTGCTGTGAATGCACACATGTCGATCTTTTGGCGCGTCAGACTAGTGTTTAAATTAGCAGGCCTCGCTTTATTTTACAGGGGCGGGACATACCAAAAGGACACGAAGAAGTTTGACGAACAAAAGCAAGGACAGTAAGCCGAGATTCCGAGAACATTCAGGCAAACCATAAACAAATTACAACACGCGATTGAGTCTGCTGTCGTGGGGTTATTTCTCGGCACCGACACGAGTAAGTGATGCACATTTTGCATGTCTATGTAGGCCCGACTGCCAACTCGACTAATGTTTTGGATACTCTGTACAGTCGTAGCCAAAGAGTCATCAACGCAACCTCTCGGTTATGTACAAACGCTGAGAAGGTACAATAGAGTGCTCCAGGGGTGTTTCTACACCTCCTACCAGTACGCCGACCCTCATCATGGATAACAGCTTTCGAAGGAATAGTTAGCAGCGCGCTAGAACAAAAAAGATTGAAATCATACGTTATGCGCAGCGTTCGAATGGGCATAGATCCCTCCGAAAAAAGCCGCAGTCATATCTTTCCCTGAGTTTTTTGTTAAGAATGTAGAACCACCCGGATGTTGATCTACAAATGACGACGTGTCGTGTATAAAGCCAGATACAAGGATCAAGGTGCGTGATTTGGCTTCCTCTTGATCTGTTTTTGTAGTCATTCAGGTGTCGATCATAGGCTACGTGCATTATCACACTTACACGTCTCCCATGTAACAATTGGTAAATTGTCTGAAGGGGTAGGCCAGGACAAGGAATCCTGAACTTGCTTCAATTGCTTTAGCTTCATTGTCAAAGCGCCTTTGATTATTTCATTGTTCGGGAACACTCGGAGGTTGCTGGCGAGTCCCAGATAGTTACAAGCAGCAATGAACCATTTTGTAGGATCGTACTGATACCAGAGAAATGCGTTCCGGTAGTCCATCGGGAATTGATGATGAAAATTATGATATCCCTCGCCCATGGTCAGAATTGATGACAAGAAATGATCACGAGGACTGAGTCTGTCGTCATAAGGGGTCGAACCAAGGTAATGAGCGATGGAATTAATGCAAAAAGTGCTCTATATGATCAATCAGTGACAATCATACGTTACGAGAACGGGAACGCAGGGCAGAGAGCTCACTGACATGGTGAGCGACAGCAAGGCGTAAGCAACCAGAAAAGTGAAATCCGCCTTTCCAGTCGCCCCAAAGCACACCCGGTACAACGATTGGCACCAGGAAGCCAAAAAGTAACGCAAAGGCGAAATACCATTGGTGTTGAAATTCGACTAGCGGGTCCTTCCGAAGGTCAGAAATATCCGCGGTGCCGGAGCGGAGGTCAGTTTTAAAAAGCATCCAGCCTATATGTGTCCAGAGAAGACCGCGGTTCGAGTCGTACGGGTCTCGATCAGTATCCGTGTGGCGATGATGAGAACGGTGTGCTCGAGACCACCAGTAGCACGACCCTTGTACCGCACTGGACCCTCCAAGGATCAGGAACCACTGAAGAGGCTGGGATGCATTGTAGGATCTATGTGACCATAACCGGTGATATCCTGCGAATGGGCCAGTTATATAAGAATATCACCGCTTTCGATTGCAGTGGCAATCTTTTACTTACCGGCAGTAATACCTGAAATAGGTTTTAGCAAGAAAAGATAGAAGGCAATGGATTTCCTCACCTAACATAGTAAATACATAATATAGAACCGAGAACCACGCCGTTTGGCGGTGCAGAGGTATCAAGAGCAAGCCAGCGAGCGCTATAGAGGGTGTGACAGAAAGGACTGCGACGTTGAACCATCTTACACCTCTAATGACAGGAAAATTCTGGGTTAGCGTAGTCGTGGGTAGGAAGAACATGATGGGGTAGAAGGTGAACTGGCAGGCCCGTAAATAACAGGATATCTGTCCCCTCGAATCCGCACGGGAAACTTGGTCTGAATTGAAAGAGGCGTTACGCCGAATAGTAATATGTTATTTAGTCAAGAATAAGCGTGGAGGCAGACTTGGTTTTGATTCCGACCAAGATCGCTAGCATTCTCGTTTTTAAAGTGCTTGGAATAGAAGGCAATAACCCGCCCCTCCAGCAGAAGCCCGAGAGAGCGGCAATATAATGTGCCGGGCTTGGGCCGAGATGAGATTTGTATGAACATGCTGCAGATAAGAAAGTTGTAGCGTCTTTCTAGGGCGAATCCGATCGAAATGGCAGAATTCGGTAAAAGTAATCAAGTTGCACTCCTCCCGCAAACGTACTGTCGACAGGAAAAGTCAGAAGAAAATAGAAAATTGTATTCCACTGCTGAAACCGTATTCCATCAGAAATCCGCACACCAGTTGCAAGAGACAGATAACGGCACACCATTAAGACGCGTGAGATACAGGTTTGACGTGTTTCACTCAGTTCGTCTTTCCTGAAAGACTGCTGTCTGCTTGTATGACGATTTACGATTTAAAGTTGGAAGAAGTAGACCGAGAAGCAGGCGTGTATTCGGACCCTGAGGCTATACGTTTGAAGGAATCAGTTTGAATCAGCAGGCGAGGACGGAGTTTTAGAGAGGATCTGGACGGTGAGTGAGAGTACGCCCGTGCCCCGCGCTCCCATGCTGCACGTGCTTTCATCTCCTTCTCACCTTGCATCGACAGGTACATATATGTCTTGCGCTCAAATGACCTTTTCTTCGCTAATCTCTGGCGCGGCCCGGAAAGACATGCAGGAGCGAAGCATTCTACTGCTCCACGCCGTCACGCGGCCCTCTGAAGATGAACCCAGGAAAACAACGAAATTCAAGTACTTCTGACACTGGAGAGCAGTCCCACCGTTCGATGTTCAACTCGAAGACTATCCTCAGTGCCGCCGCCATCGCCTGCGCAGCGCTCGTGCTCGCTACATCGAGTGGCAATGATACTCCTACTCCCCTTCATCCGTCCCAAGCGGTTGTGAGTATCACGTACCAGTTCATTTTCTCACTCGAATTAATTTCTTGTATCTTAGTTCATCGATCCCCGTTCGTTTGCTGTAATGGGCCAGAATGCACCATTTCGCCAATCTTCTTTCGATAACGCGTCGTTTTTCAATCCTACAGGCACCGCACCTCCCTTTTTCCAGATATTCAATGAAGGATTTTTGTCAATACTGGGATCCAACGCTTCGATCCGTGAGATTGCCTCGAACGCAACCTTTGCATTCGCCCATGAGGCTCCCATTTACAACCAACCGACTGATGAATTGTTCTTTGCTGCAAATGATGGCGGACCTCTGGGAATGAGCGATCTAGACCACAACAGTAAGGTTGGAAAAATCAACTTGAAGGACGTCGAGGCGGCTTTAGCCGCAAGTGCGTCAGGCCCTGTGAACGTCCCTGTCACTGAAGTGAGTTTACCAGACTTTCATCATGGCGTCAGACATCTGATATCTTCGCCGTAAGCTGGATCTACCAGATACGATACAGGTATGGATATTCTGCCTGGCTCACACATCTAGCTGAAATATTTTCTCTTGTCAGATGACGAACGGGGGAACAGGACCATATAATTCCTCCTTGCTGTTCATCACATCAGGTCGTGGCCCTTTGCCGCCTTCGATTGCTCTTGTGGATCCATTGCCTCCGCATAACGTCACCGTCCTCCTGGACAACTATTTCGGCCGACAATTCAACTCTTTGAATGATATCAAGGTCCATCCAACTAACGGAAAGATATTCTTTACTGACGTCACGTTCGTATCTTGTTGGAGTCATAGTTCTTGCTTCTTACTTTGTTCCACTGCTCATGCTGATGATCTACCAACTGCTCTACACAGTTATGGTTTCTTGAATAACTTCCGTCCTGCACCTCTTATGCCTAATCAAGTCTATCGCTTCGACCCAGACACTGGCGCCGTACGAGTCGTTGCGGACGGGTTCGACAAATGCAACGGTATTGCTTTCTCTATGGACGGAAATACCGCCTACGTGTGAATACATCTTGCCTCCTGCTCTCATCGTGTATTCAGCAATTACTGTTTGCAGCACTGACACCGGATCAAGTGGCGGCTTTCTAGGAAATAATCAAACAGAACCTGCCAGCATGTATGTGCACAAGTTTGATTCATACCCTGTGTATTGACCACTTATGACAGTTATGCTTTTGACGTGGATCCGGTCTCCCACGTTTTCAAGAACCGACGCGTTCTAGCCTACGCAGATGCGGGAGTTCCTGATGGAATTCAACTGGACATCAATGGCAATATCTACAGTGGATGCGGTGATGGAGTCCAGGTCAATTGTCACCCTTGCAACTCTGAGTGTCCTGGCTCTCATCGCTTTTCTTTTACCCACAGGTTTGGAGCCCTGACGGCACTCTACTCGGGAAATTCTTTTTGGGCACGACCTCCGCGAATATGGTGTTTGCAGGAGATGGTAGATTGGTCATTATGGCAGAGACCAGCATCTTCCTCGCACAAATAGCTGCGAAAGGTTTTCCCCTTGGTGGTCCTTCTAGTTTCTGATTCCTCGTCGTCTATTAAATTGAAATTCAATGGCTCCAGTGAAGCACTACTACTCAGCTATCGAAAATGCACCCGAATCACCTCATTCGGTCTTTGTACTTTCCTTCCATGAATCTGCTCCAATCTACCTGTCGTTCTTGCCCAAGGAATTTCATTGCAGGATACGCACAAGGTCTTGAATCTATGTATGTAGGGGAGTAAAGATCTTCTGAAAGTGACTGCGGACGATCTACAGGGCGAATCACAACGAGCACTGTTCTGTAATGGCCACATGTTCAGAGCAGTAAATTTAATCGGAGCCACCCCCCCCCCTCGATAGAGCATTCACTTCGGAAGGAATAAGACTAGTGTCGGTAAGTACCGCAAGATGCCAACTCGAGGTTTCCCCGTTCTCGTCGTGTTTATGTTTTTAAGGATATTCAACCTCCTTTTTCGACCGTACATTCGTCGCGGGAGCAGTAGGAAGAGCCAAGAGTCTTCACCTTCACCTCAAAGGAATCATTCGAAGGAGCAAATTCAGGCTATTAACTTCAGAATCTCGGAGATGATCAAGAAAGGGAACTTCAATTGCAGCGTCAAAGTAGCATTTGTCAGAAGTGCTAGTACACTTGTGTATGTCATTTTCTCAGACTTCCAAGTCCTGACAGATGAGATTTTCACGCTTTTATCGGAAATCTCAGCGTATGGATTGTACGAAGCAAAAACGAGTCATCCATATACTATACTTTTCAAAGTTCCATGTCGCTTCTTCGCCAACGCAATGCACTGCGACAGGGTATCTATTTCCGCCCCGCTACTTCCGTCGATTTCACTATCAGCTTCGCCTGCCGCTTCCCTGACACCGGCCCCTAGTTGTGATGCAGCTAGAACATTGCCTTGCGCGTCCAGCAATACGGAGACTGTAGTGTCCAAAAGTGGCTCTTCGAACGCAGTTGGGTCTGCAAGAATGTAGGCCCTAATGAATAGATCGAAGCCAAACCACATTAGAACTTGAATGATCACAGAACCAACCCTCAAAATATAATGAAGAGAGAAGTAGAAGATATTCATACACCTCAGCCACCCAATGAGCGATGGCCCAGATAAAGGAAGAGGAACGCACCCAGCAAAAACTCCAAAGGAAAAAGCCAGAGGGAGTAAATCTTCTTGCAATCTTGGCTTTGGAGCAGATTTAGCCGGATCGGAATCAGGTCGAGAACAGATTGTGCGGTTCAGTTCAGGATCATAAGTTGCGTGCGGTAAAGTAGCTAGACCACAAATATTTATCAGATTAATTTTTGCTGTCCTTACGAGGAAAAATACCCACTATTCCTCAACGCGCAAATCATCGCCAAAATGGCTGCATCGAACACATTTCCATCGTAGTTGATTACAGTCGCGTCGACATATAATACCCAGGCGGATTTTCCAGGATGAATACACAGAGATGAAAGCGGCAGGATGTCGTGCTCTACAAACACTTCGTTCACTTTTTCGGAAAGGACCTGTGCCTCCTCTGTCGGTGGGCCGGGTTTAAATTTGGGTGAACAGAGAGCGGGAAGGTCAACATTAGGGACTACATTCGTAAAGGCCTTAGTAGATGAAGAGCACAGTGATAAGTGAAGGATGAGCACACCTAGGAACCCTTCATTCGGTCTGTCCAACTCAGGTTCGCAAATTTCGGCTTTGACGCCGCATACGATGGTGGTATTGCCTAGTCGAACAAGGGCAGACCCAGAAGCAGTAGATATTGAACCTGAAAGAGCGAGAGAAAAAAGGACATTTTAGTGTGTGTAAGAAAGGAAAGGAATTCGCAAAGAGGGGTGAATAGAAGGAAGCTGAGAACTGGATGCCCCACCGACATTAACCTCAACATTTCTCCAACCTTCGTCGGCTTGTGCATCGACCTCCATTTGCACGCTTGAGCTCGAGCTGATGCTTCGCCCATCTGGCCTAACACCCTCGTTTAAGAATCGCTCTAAATATATTCTAGGATGCAGTCGCTGAAATGTCGCTGCTTTTAATGCTTCAGATTCTGCTGGAGAGAGCGACTGATTTGAATTCAGTGAAAAATTAGATGGCCATGAGGATGTGGATGCCATGGATGCCATCTCGCAAGTAGGGAGTTCAGGTAAGAAAAGTTTCAACGCCTTCTCACACTCTTACAGTCTCATCTACCGTGCACAGATCTGGAAGAGATATCCTTTTAAACCTCATATTTCATTCATCTTTTGTCGTCGGGACGCATACACGAAAAATGTACGGAGAAATTAGAGGAATATGCGTGTTGCAGAGTAAAAGTAGAGTGAAAAGATAAAAAGAATGATGCAAAGAAAAGCGAGCATTTTTACAGGTCCGGTGTCTATCCACTGTAAAGGGAATTCAGTGGCCTGACGACGCTGGCCACCCGGTCTGGAGGACGGTAGGCAATACGCTCAACCGAACGGAGGACCTTACATCCCACAATCCCTTTATAAAGGTTTATCCGCCTCAAACACAGCCCCCCACACACACTTCGGTATGAAAACTTCTACCATCCCGCATTCTTTGTCGTCTTGTCTATTCACTACCAGGATATCAACCGTTTACTGGCCTTTGGCCTTGGCAGCCATCTAAAAGCCCCCAGTCAGTTCATCTTCAAGTGAGCATGCATCATAACGTACCAAGTTCAGGGCAGAGCCAGCCTTGAACCACTCAATTTGACCTTCGTTGAATGAGTGAGCAAGAGAAATCTCCTCCTTCGATCCATCAGCGTGCTTCAAAACCAAAGTCAAGTTCTTTCCAGGAGCAAAGCTTTCCAATCCCAAGATGTCAACCACGTCGTCAGTGCGAACCTTCTCGTAGTCGTCAGGGTTGGCGAAGGTCAGGGCAAGCATACCCTGCTTCTTCAAGTTGGTCTCGTGGATACGAGCGAAAGACCTAACGATGATGGCGAGACCGCCGAGGAAACGGGGCTCAAGAGCAGCGTGCTCACGGGAAGAACCTTCACCGTAGTTGTGGTCACCAATCACAACCCACTTGATTCCCTTCTCGCGGTAGTAAGCAGCGGTCTGGGGAACGCCATCGTATTCGCCGGTGAGCTGGTTCTTGACCTTGTTGGCCTCACCATTCTCCGAGTTGATAGCCCCGATCAAGCAATTTTCTGATACAGAGTATGAATATCAAATGAAAACATCACACAGGAAGACAGCTTACGAGAGATGTTTTCAAGGTGACCACGGTATTTGAGCCATGGACCACCAGCAGAGATGTGATCAGTCGCTACGAGGAGATTGTGAATAAAGCATAGTTGGTGTCATACCGATAAACACTCACTGCACTTGCCCTTGACCTTGATGAGGATAGGGAGGTCAGTGGGAGTATTTCCGTCCCAAGGCTTGAAGGGCCTCAAAAGCTGAAGACGGTCACTCTTAGGGTCAACTGCAACAGCAACGCTGGCACGGTCGGCAGGAGGAGGCTGGAAGGTGTTTTGTCCAGGGTCGTAACCCCTGGGGGGGAGTTCGTTGCCGTTGGGCTCAGAGAACTTGAAAGGCTTGCCATCAGAACCAATGAGGGAGTCAGTCATGGGGTTGAAGGTGAGCGAACCACCGAAAGCCATGGCAGTGACGACGTCCGGAGAAGCGACGAAGGCGTGAGTAGCGGGGTTAGCATCGTTACGACCAGTGAAGTTACGGTTGTAAGAAGTGATGACTATGAACAGTAGGCGTCAACAGTTTGCTATGTGAATCATAACCCTTGGACTTACTGGAGTTGGCTTCACCCTTCTTGACATCTTTTCGGTCCCATTGACCAATGCAAGGACCACAAGCGTTGGCAAGCACAAGGCCACCAACGCTCTCAAAAGCACCAATCTGTCCGTCACGCTCAATGGTCGCCCTAACTTGCTCGGAACCGGGGGTGATGGTGAACTTGCTCTTAACGTCGAGACCGTGATCGGCAGCTTCCTTGGCGATAGAAGCAGAGCGAGACATATCTTCGTACGAAGAGTTGGTGCATGAACCGATAAGAGCAACCTTCAATTCCTCAGGCCAGTTGTTTTTCTTGACCTCCTCAGCAAACTTGGACAAGGGAGTAGCAAGATCGGGAGTGAAGGGACCGTTGATGTGAGGTTCAAGTTCCGAAAGGTTCTGAGGAGCACGCTGAGATCGGGCTGCGACCAGAAGATAGGAAAATACTCACGATGTCAATGACCTGGTCATACTCAGCACCTGCGTCGGCCTTAAGGTTGGCCGAAAAGGCTTGAGCATACTTGGCAATCTCTTCACGCTTGGTAGCGTTCAAGTAATCGACCATACGGTGGTTGAAAGGGAACAAGGAAGTGGTAGCACCAATTTCAGCACCCATATTACATATCGTCGCCATACCAGTGCAAGAAAGAGATTCGACACCGGAACCCATGTATTCAACAATTGCACCAGTTCCTCCCTTGACAGTCAAGATACCAGCGACCTTGAGAATGACATCTTATAACAAAACAGATAAGCACCGATAAAGATGGAAAAGACGATAATACTTACCCTTAGGAGTAGTCCAACCGCTAATTTTACCAGTCAAGTTAACACCGATGACCTTGGGACACTTCAGTTCCCAAGGAATACCAGCCATAACATCCACAGCGTCGGCACCACCAACACCGCAAGCAATCATACCAAGGCCACCGGCATTAGGAGTATGAGAATCAGTACCAATCATAAGACCTCCGGGGAATGCATAATTTTCGAGGATAATTTGGTGGATGATACCAGAACCAGGCTTCCAGAAACCAAGACCGTACTGGACGAGCGAATTGAGTCAATTTGCACTCTCGAGCTGAAACGCATATCATACCTTCGCGGTAGCAGTAGCCAAAAAGTCGTAAACTTCCTTGTTGATGTCAATAGCGCGAGCCAAGTCCTTAACACCTCCTATCTGAGCCTCGATGAGATGGTCACAGTGTACGGTAGTAGGAACCGCAGCAGTGTCCATCCCGGCAGACATGAACTGCAGGAGAGCCATCTGAAAACTGACGTCAGAAAATATCACGAGCAAGCGCAGCGATATAATAACATACCTGAGCTGTTGCGTCCTGGCAGGCGACGCGCTGGAAAAAGGTGAAAATTTTGAATAAAGGGCACGAAGAAAGCTAAAGAAGGATGCATACGTCAGGTCTGAGCTTGAGATAGCTCGTTCCTCGCTGGATATCCTGACCGTGAGGATCGTCAAGATGCCCGTACAAAATCTTTTCTGACAAAGTCAGAGGTCGTTGAAGACTAAAAACAGGTGGTCAGTGGCTTAATCTCACATTCTTGTGCGCAAAAAACCATAAACTCACCGGTCGCGGACAATTGCGAGGCTATCTTCAATCCTCTGGTAGTTAATGTATGCGCCCTTCTCAAGCAACGACATAGGAACTTTAGTGTCCCCGATTCTAGGAGCGACGGTGGCCATGCCAGCGGCCAGCCGCCGCATAGCGTTTGCGGCACGATTAGAGAGGTTGAGCATCGTCAAGGACGACGAGGAGAGAGGGAAAAAGGAAGATGAAGGAGGTCAACGTCAGAGGAGTCGTCGTTCCGGTATTTGCCATAATCTATTTATCCCGTCCATCCACGTGAATGTTGCCGTTTGCCGACCTCTGTCGACCAATCAGAGGGCGAGTTTTACATGCCGTCGGGTTTCCTGTGGCCGCTCGCTTTCTACATAATCCGCCAAAGTTCAGCCACTTGTCCGCTCAACAGCCGCGTTTGTCACAGCTTCGGCCGACAACTGTGCATTTATTCAAGATTCTTTCATCGGTTCACGTATAAACTAACTCGTAAGGAGTACACTACTTAGCATTACTGTTTACCCCAAGTCCAGACCTACTTCCCCGCATATGTGACCCACACTCGGGGGTATGATACTGCGTTTTGTTCGCCAATCACATTTCTTTGTTTCATCTCTCGTCTTCCGAGCACATACAACACTTATCCTGTTCACGTCAAAGCTGGTGTAGGTAAATCCTGCATTCAATTGTCAGGTACTCGTTACCCTGATCTTGTATTGAACCATGGAACGCACTGCTTGATAACTTGGAAGTTTGCACTCATCTGGGTTACCTCAATGGTTGCAACGGCGCTTCAAACAAGCCTAGTGTAAATGGTATCGCATGTACACGGTATAAAAGTCTAAAGCTCGGTTCGACTTCATAATGATGATACAGCTTCGTCTAGCAAGCAACGAAAATCTAAAGAGGACAGAAAAGAAACAGCCTCGTCACACAGGTCCAACATCCCCTAAGGTGATGGTAGGAATAGCCAACCGTGCATGTTTCTCATCGCGTCTAGATTGTACAGCGAAATCTCGAGCAACGCCTTCTCCAGCAGAGTAGAAGATGAGGCCTCTCCAGAAAGCTGCGGCAGTGAGAATGAAAAGAACGATCCAGACTATGCACTCTATGATGGTCATGATAAGATGAACGACGAAGAAACCTGGAATGTTGAGTGTGTCGGCCAAAACGCGTGTTGTGGAAATCCAGCCAACTATGAATATTAAAGATCAGCCTCTTATTTCCACATATAACTTGATGAACTATTTCACCATTCGGGAAAGTCAATGCCCAACCTAAAATACGACCGTTAAAAGAAATACATTGTAGAGATCTTCAGAAATGCTCACATCCAAGAACGTCCTTGAGATGAAAGTCACGGTGTATCCTGAACCAATACGGAAGGAAGCCGAAGAGGAAAAGGAACACGACTAGACCATAAAGCAAGAGAGCGGCCATAACGCTAGTTGCATACCAGATCTTGCCAGCGTCCGCATTGAGGAGATTATGGGCACTTAGGCTACGAATCCCGTCCAGTCAGTGAACTGGCGTTGGGACGGTGAAGACCTTACATATCCTCCGCATGTATTCCGAGGTTGATGAGCGCAAGCGCAGTGAATCCGGGCGGACCACATACAATGAAAGCCCCGTTAGCTTCGCTCCCCGAAGGAAACCCGGTCTACAGTTGAAAGGGCACGGATTAGGGAGGAAAACGGTGATCACACTCGGATGTTACCATCGTCATTCGTATAATGTATAAACATATGTAGAAGAACGTCATGAAGAATCCCAGACCTGGGTGTATATCAGGATTGGATGGTTGATTGAGAAAACGAAAAAGGCACCTTGGAAGAAGTACCCAATGAATAAAACACCCACTGCTCGATTTTCTTCCGCTGGGATGACTTCCAATACGTTGAATGCTATAACTCCGACCAGCATCTATTGAAAAGAGTTGAACTAGGGAATATCCTTGGCAGTTGAACAACGAACCATTGGGAAAATCTATTGTGAAGCCGCATCATGTAAGTATATTAGCTAGACAAGCCGAAGGGGCAAAATCTGATACCCACCAAAAACGCGTAAATTGGCGTAAAATGAGTCAAACTATGGGGTTTGCTGAACCATATCATCAACATTGGAAGGGATGTGAGGAGCGCAAAGGCAACATAAATCCTGAAATTGGCTTTGACTTGAGTGCACATCTCATGAAATACATGGAGAGAAGTCGCACCAAAAAAGAGCATAAATGAACTCAGGACCGACTTGACCCGCCGGAACAGCATAATTAATGGTTCCAATTACGATTGTGGCGAATGAGAGGGCCTTATCCAACGTTATATCAACGAATATTCCGACTTGAAACAGCAAATGCGTAGCTTACAGCCAAAGGCACAAAGGCACCATTGACTGGATCTTGTATGAGTCGCCATGCGCGTTTGGGAAACACTAGCGAGACCGAATCAGTTAGGGTGTACTTCAGGTTTTAAAGCCAATCTCACTTATCGCTTGTAAACCTAGCATCGTGAGGTTTAAAAGAAAAAGACTGATGTTCAGGTAGAAAAAGACCTTTTCTACGGTTGTCAAAGCCGAGGGATGCCCATTGATATCATGTAGCGTCACGTAGACTGCGCCAGTGCCCATATCGATTGAGAACTACAATAATGTATATCTTTCGTAAATGTATTGACAGACAATCTAACAAAGAGATAAATACTCACCGCTTGCCAGGACCAACCATGAATCCGACGGGCGAATGTCCTGACACGAGATTCAACAGATAAGTTCAGGGAATTCCTTGTACACATGGAGTGCTTGCTCTCGTTACAAGCATATAAGGCTTATATAGTCGCTACACGCGGCGATAGTACCTGGACTCGAGCCCAGACCACCGGCCCGAGCTAACCGCGGAAACCGGAGCTGGGTACTGGTACTGTCTGTACCATACAGACCCTGGCCAGCCACCAGCAACGAACAAACACCCAACTTTAACTTACTTTAACTTCATTATAAAAGTGAAGGCAATGTGCCCTCGACTACACAGCTCGTCGCCTAGCCTGCGAACTCGAAGGTACGACCGTCGATCTGTATATATACGGTCGGGGTCCGGGGAGGGCAGGGCAGGGGGCCGGGCCATCGTCTCTGCGAGGCAAGGGCGACCGTGACCGATGGTGCCCGCAATATGGAATCCTCTACCGTGGTCACTATATGATGATCTGACTAGATGCCCAGATCCTTTGAACGTGTCAAAGACATAGAAAATGCACGGATTGAATACAGGAAATTCCAGGCAAATTCACATATTCAAGAACTTGCATGGCAGAGTCGGTGCATCTCGTTCGCGTGCAAAGAGTGACAAATATGTGAAGTCCTTTGTTTACTCCAGTTGTGTTACCAAACAACTATAAATAGCGTATCCAATAAGTGACACCCGACGCGTTTCAACCGAAACCAAAGTTCAACCAAACACTCACAGCAGCGACAATGTTTTCTGTCTTCGCCGCACGCCTAGCCTCGCGGTCAGTTTTTCGGGTCTCCACCACAACTGCTGCGGCGCTCTTGCGCCCAGCAGCTCTGTCTCGTGCGACCTTATCTTCTCCTGCGCGTACCTTCCTGACAACCGTTCGCGTTGAGTCTCCTGCTGCAAAAGCTGCAGCCACGAAAAAAAAGACAGCAGCGAAGGCAAGCTCGACCAAGAAGAACCCGGCGAAGAAACCTGTGAAGAAGCCTGTGAAGAAGAAGCCTGCGAAGAAAGTGGCCAAGAAACCCGTGGCCAAGCGCGTTAAGAAGGTCGCTAAACCTACCTGTACGTTTTTTTTTTGCTTTGTTCTCATTCTGCTTTGAACTGACAGAACTGGGTTGACGGGACACGTTTAGTTGACCGCTTGTTGCTGAAACCTCCTAAACGCCCCCAAACCGGCTACCTGCTCTTCATGACAGAGCACAGATCCCGCGATTATTCTGACATGGATAGCGCTCGGGCCGAAGTAAGAGAGCTGGCATCTAAATGGAGGGAGCTCCCTGTCAGTGACAAACAGGTCTGTCACTCACTACTTTTCTTCAGCGCGCTCAGATTTGTGTTCTGACTTGCTTCATCCCTCTCACCTTCACCCTGTTACTCCGACTCGAACTGTCGTATATCATGTAATAGGTTTATGAAAAGCGATTTCAGGAAGCACTAGCCAAACACTACGAAGCTTACGAGGCCTGGTATAAGAGCCTCCCGCCTGGTTACCTGCGAGAGATTAACAGGAGGAGGACTTTAAAGGGCCGGACAAAGTTGCATAGGCCAGTGACATATCCCAAGAGACCAAAAAGCGCTTGGATATAGTTGAGTCTTTCGCTGAGATTCCATGCGTGTGGTAGTCGCTAATTCGTCAACTCCTCACACTCTTCCCAGCTTCCTGACGGAATATCGCATGACTCATAAACAAGCTGATATTGATAAGGTGACTAAATTTTCTACCGACGCTGCTGCGGAATGGAAGAAGATGTCGGATCAGCAGAAGGAGGTTTGTGTTTATATTTTCATGTTTTTAAGTCTAGTTGTTGACTCAATGCGTGCTCGTCGCGTGTAGAAATTCTATAAGCTAGCTCGTGAAGAGCGCGAGGAGTGGACAAAGACGCAAATTGCGTAGGAGCTATCTTCGCGTGGTGGACTTGCCGAAGGAGAAGAGAGAATCGCCTGTAGTGGAGATGCAAATGGAATACTCGCATATTCGACTTTCGTTCCTTTCTTCCATGTTCCCAAAACTTCACTTTATTCAAATACAAGTATAACGAGTACAGTTCATGTTTGGTCATACGTGTTTAGCAGATGTTCGTTTGGCCGTTTATAATTTTAATTCTTCGTAAACGGCCAAGTGTCTGAATTTGTTGCCTTTTGCTTCATCACTTCGAGTCCTGATAACGGTGCAACGTATCATTATAAGGATCCCATGTACTGTAGCATTTTAGGATCCCTTATACAGGCTTTAACAAAACTTATTACATATTACATATTTGACATCTTCAATAAAGAACCACCTCTCTCAATCAGTATCATATAGTTGGAAACTGTCTGCATTACGAAAATAATTACCATACAACAATCAAAAGCATGGAGCATCCTTCAAAGCTTCCGAACACTGCTTTAGCGTCTCGACTGCCCAAGTCTTCTTGTCTCCAGCAGCACCAGCACTACTCCATTCTCCTTCACCGCCATGCTCAAACAACACGACGAGCGCCAAGAATACGCTATACCACAACCTCTTTGTCCTCTGTCTCGGGAACACGACCAGCGGGTCACCTCCGCTGCCTTCGTACCCAGTCCTCATCGCTTCCCCGAGCTTACAGTTACCGCTCTTCCAGGGTGGCGATGGAAGGAAGAATGACTCGAGAAGAGGGTCACCCCAGACTGCATGTGCAAGGTCAGGGAGAATTGCGGCTATAGTGGGCAAGTCCGATTGGGAGGAGCGTGCAGGTTGAGTGATGTAGATGTCGTAGGACGATCCTGTAAACCAGATGAGAGAGGGTACTTGTACGTCGTCGAACAAGAAGAAGGCGATAGCACGGGATAGACACCGTCTAAGGTCTTCATACGGGATTTCGGCAGCTTGAAGGTGCGGGAAGGCGGAAGGAGAGGACTCGGCTAGGCAGAGGAGGGGTTCGAGAAGGGAAACGAACGTTTCTTGCCAGCTATAGGACGACTCTGACTGTGGGGATGTCGAGTCATCGGAAGGTCTACCATACCAATCGTTTTGCACCCCCAGGTGTAGTCGGCCGAGCAGCTGCCCGAGCTGGAGATCGATAAATGTATCCTGTTGTTGATTAAGCAGACCCTCCGCGCGCGCACGCGCCAGAGAGATGATTTCTGTTGATTTTACTGGCTGGGGCGGGGTGAGAAGGTACGGGTAGGCAATAACTGA
>JH814867.1:65363-103203 GCA_000296255.1 Omphalotus olearius VT 653.13
TATGAGTTTGATAAGATGTGCAAACACTTTGAGACTGTTGGGCAGATACGGCACGTTGGGTGATTCTCCTAAAGCGCTGGTTTCGGGAACGGTCAGTGTCATGAAAGACGTATGTGTGGGTGTGGCCACAGAGGAGGAGGATAAATCTAAAAGGTATGTCCTGTTATTCCGGGTATAGCTTCGAAGCACAAGTACTCAGTATTGGTCCTTCTACGGTTGGCAATAATATCGAAAGACTGAAGAGTTGCTCACCTGAAATATTCGTGCGTCTTGATCTCTAAAATGCTCGCGACGTGCGAGTACGAAGCATCAGAGAATGCCTTCGATACGACTCTCTGAGCTTCTTCGAGAGATAGAGACATTATTGAAAGCTGTACTGTAGTTGTTTCCGCATCAGATATATAACTTTGCTCGATGCCAGTATTTGCGTCGCATACGTACTTGAAAGAAGGTGAATAACAGTGATAAGCCTCAATTTCGATCGATCAGGCAGGCGCGCCACAAAGTAATCTTATCTTATCATCAGCCACTGGATACAACAGTTCCTCTAGTCCTGTAGAGGAATTTAAAGGGTATATACTTAGTACAACAGGAAGAAGCTAACATGGTATAGAACAAAAAAAAAATCGCACGCGAACGAAAGAAATAAATGGATATTTTCCAGCAGCGGCCACAGCAAACGTAGTGCCCCTCTCCCCAGACCAATCCTACCCTCCAGGGAACCCACCGATATGTTACAATCAGGAAACTCTTTTAAAGCTTCCCATACTGCAAAAAATCACTATCCCGTCCGTAGCTGACTTGAGTGCTGGGGGAATAGCGCGAAAGGGGCATTTGAAGAATATGTTTGTTCCCGCGCGCATTTTGGGTGACGGTGTACCGGAGAGTTATGAGGGCCGTGAAGAAGACTGCGCGCGCGTCGCATTGAGCCAGTTAGTGCGAGCCTACATGGCTGATTAAAAAGCACGTACAGAACAACCATTCGATCCAGACAAATGCTTTGAGTGCCTGTAGATCTTGACACCACGTTTTCACGTCGTTAAATCCTGTTCAGAAATACCTCGTCAGAGAGACGAAAAAGGTAGTGTGGGTGACCACGTACCGGAAGGTATTGAGCCGCAAGACATGGGGACGTGACTCCACCGGGAGGTAGAAAAGGCGTTGAAACCTTTAAAGTTCGTTATGAGGGCTCACGGCAAAACGTCTGAGGAGAGAAACGAGGTGAGTGAACCTACCTAACCAGAACACACCCAGAACGGCAAAAATCCCAATCTCAAACTGAGGCCGACCGGTGTAAGAGTTGGAAATGGCGAAATCAAGGGTAATCCTGTGTATATGCTGAAGTCAGTAACAGTCAATAGCAGGAAAAGAGGATAATACTTACATGATAGTAAGAATAGCCAGACTAACGATTGACAACGCGAATGGGAACATGTCGGCAACGACTGCAAAGGATTTTGGTATGAGTGTAAGGGTAGATACGGGTACGACACGTACAGAAGAACTCCTGGAACATGTTGACCCGCGCAGACAGGGCCAGGACGAGAATATTGACCACATAGAGTACAACTGTTTAGAGTAACTATTAGGTTATTTCATCACTGACTTTTGAACAACGTACGATGAGCAGCAACCTTCTTCTTGCCTACTTCAGAGAACCTCGCCATCTTTGAGACTCGAGATCAAAACGAGTGGGACGTGTTATGCAGGTGAATTGATATCCAAGGATCGAAGAATAAAATGAACGTGAACAACAAGGCGAAAGAGAAAAAACCAATAAAGCTGGAACGGAAATTGAGGGCTGAGCACTCCTGAGCGTTGAGCGTTGAGCGTTGTGAACACCATCTGATCTGACCGGTACCAAGGCGACCTATGTGGTTAGACGCCCACTGAGTACACTTCTAGACCGTCGACCTCTATCACAAGAGCAACGAAGATATAATACAATGAAGAGATTCGAAATATGTAGCTACATAAGTAAGTATGGTACAGGAGAGATTACGATTATCTAATCTACACACTGAGCGAGCTTCTTGTTTGCCATCGCTACTCCTTGCACTCTCGCCATTATCTTCTGGAAAGCGATATCCCTTGCAAAATCTGGACTTCCGTGTCTGGGCTTCTTATCCAAGCTGAATGGGCTGAATCCACAATCATCCGTAGCTCCCAGCTGGTCCTTCGGTATATACTTGCTTGCCTCCAAGATATTCTCGCACACCTCTTCGGCTGTCTCTACCTTTGGATTGAGTGGGTTGACTACCCCGATGAAGGCGACTTGTTTGACCCCGTTTGCGTCTCGTCGGATGTTTTCACCTATTTCCTTGTAAACAGCTGCCCGGTCACTTTCGGAAGCCAGTTGGATCAGGAAGTAGCCTGCATTCATCCGGAATAGTGCAGGGAGAAGCGCATGATAGGGAACATCGGAGGAATGTACCGCGTCGCAGTCTCCCCCTGGGCATGTGTGGATGCCAATGTTGGCGCGTTCGGCGGCTGTGAAGCGATCAAGGACTCTAGGTGTGCGGTACTTTCAATCAGAATCTTGCTTGGACTAAAGATAACACATAACACAAGCGTACTTGTTGTTCAGCTTGATGAAGGTTTCGAGGAGATTTGCGCCAGTCCATGGATTTTTGGGATCATTTTTGCATGCCAGACGGCCTGTGAACTTTGTGAGGTGCTCTGTTCCGGGACGAGGATCCAACGGGCATACCTTCAGTAAAGTCCATCGAGACTCTTTTCGCACCTGCTTCAAAGCACCCTCGAATATCTTTCTCGCACTGAAGCGACTCACCTATCAGACAACGGGCTCACTACAGGGTGTCATGGTTAACCTCCTCACCTCATCGATTAAATCCTCAACAAACTCTTCCCTCGAGTATCCCTCAACGGTTCCGTTCAATGGATATAACAGGTACATCATGCTCGGGGCGATGACCGCTTGTTTCATGGGGAATCCTTGACTGAGCTTTGCGGACAGCTTGAAGTTCTCCCAAGCATACGTTTTGTACCTAAAGGATCAACCCATCATTGCCTTAACCTCGTGCGTGAATGCGGGCAACAAACCTAAATGGTCCCTTTACAAGCCGGGGCAATTGACGGTGGTGTCCATCTGAAAAAATGGCCTGCAGCACGATCTCTGTGCTCAGCGTCGGGGAAAATCTTTCCATGTCCGTTGCAACTCACGAAATACTGTCCATCTGCAGCAAGATTTTCGCTCATTCCAGTGCCACCTAGGGTACTATGGAAGTATCAATCAAACCAGGATGCACTTCGAAATGAAGACCTGCTCACTCCAACAGTGGATACGTTGCGAATCTAGACCGTTGCACGCAGAATCAAGATCAGCATCAACAGTATAATTTCACGACCACTCACGAACTAGCTCTCTGTTCACCATCCGTGATCAAGGACTGTCCAGTCTGCTTCATCCTGCTCAGGGAATCCTCCGCAGCTATGTCTTGTGCTTTGACAAGCTCGTCTTTCGAGATTTTGCCATCATCGAAATCGTGGTACGCTTGTTGGAGGTCTAGGATAATGGTTAGCAAACAGAGTTGGCGCGACTATGGCGTTGAGTGAACGGAGATGAAATTCAGACGTACAGGTTGGACGTGGAAGGCTTCCGACGTTTTCAGTTGGGATTGTCATTATGCTTGCTTTGCGATTTGCTCTTGTGCGTCAAGAAAGGTTGAGTTTACGCGTTCACGTCGTGAGCTGAGGTGGCTAGTTCTGAAATAAACTCCCCTATTAAGTAGTAGTAGTTCCTCGAGAATGATAGTTACCTGGTTAGCTCGCTCCGGATGTGGCGGGAACACTAAAACCTGTGCCCACAAGCGCCAAGGAATATTAAAAGAGTAAGCTCTCCAAAGTTTCAATAGACTTGCTGGGTATGTCATCGCAGTGTCATAGTGAATCAGGGGTGGCTGCCCCGACTCCTTGCGCGGATGAGTGGCCCTTTTTGGACCCGGGTTGTAGAACTTGTCCTGCGAGTACTTAGGCTATTGCGACGACCCTGGCAGGCTCTGAAACAAGCCAAGAGCAGACAAGATATTATTAGGTGGTTTGAGCATTTGTGGGTCCACAGTGGACCCGGGTGTTCTTACACTTCAAGTTCACAGACAAGCATTTGCATAAAACTAATGTATGTATGGAGGTGATCATAAGAGAATCTACGGTGAAAATGTAGCGGTGAAAATGCAGCGGGACAAATACGTATGAAGCAAAGGGCTAATATGTCCCACCTAGACGATACGTCAATATCGATATCGAAAGGCGAGCTCCTTTTAGAAAGACATTAGGAAATTGGGATGGCCGTCTATGTAATCGTACAGTCGAAACGTTCAACGTTATTGGGCGTATATTCTGGCTGTTGGGATCCGCAGCTCTGCTTATCTCAAATTCTTCTCATGACTTCGCCATAAATCGCGTTATGATCAGGCTACTTCAGCGTTCTAGCAAATAGAGTTGATACTCTTACAACAATCTTTTTCTTTCCCTCTTCGTCCTTCGAGTCGTATCATACACTCGCCGCACTCTGATATGACAGCTCATAACCCTTTGGCAGCTTCTCCTCCTGCTATCCTTCCAAAAACCACCGCTTCCAACAATGACGAGCCTCCAAGCCTATTCTTCCCATGCACCCCTCCTATCGCCTCCCCAGCTGCGTACAGCCCAGGAATCGGTGCGCCAGAGGCATCGATGACACGAGCTTGTGCATCAACTTGAATGCCACCCATAGTCTGTTGGGTCGTCGGTATGGTAGGTAAGTGAGATGCAAACTTGAGAAAGCGAAGAGACACATACATAGTGGACGACTGGTGTCATCAATGCGACTAGTAGAGGCTCGTCGGGGTTTATATCTGCATTGTGGAATTGGTCTATGTGAAGTGTTAGTTTCATGCAAAAGTCAATGTATAACATCACCGCCAACCTTTTCCGTATGGATCTTTTTCTTTCCCCGAGGCGTATAGCTTATGCGCATCGAACGTCTTGCGGAGGTTCTCAACAGTGATATTCATATCCTGAGCCAGCTCGTTTATGTTAGTATATTTCTTCATCAGTCCTTTCGAGACGTAGAAATCGCCTATTGAAGCAATCATAACAATACCAGTCATTGAGCAAGCAAGGTAACATGTATAACTTACAATGAGCTTTCAACTCCTCCGCTGCCTTGACTCCAAGCACCAGCCTAACCGGACCTTTTCCTTGCTTGATAACTTCACTCATCTTCTCCGTGACATAATCCCTTTTCTCAACTTCATTGACAAATCTCTCCCCATCTTTCGTGATCAAAAGCCCGCCGACACCTCTCAGTGCTTCAGCTGCAAGGAACTTGGTCTTTGCGTCTGGTTGAGCAGGGTCTACAAAACCCGTCGGATGAACTTGTACTTGGTCCATGTCAATGAGTATGCCCGGATGAGAGGCGAGAGAGGTAACGAGTCGGTGGCCGTCGCCTGTAGCGTGATCACCGTTTGTGGTCGGAACGGAAATGAGATCGGGACGATGAGTCGCAATGAATCCTGAGGTGGAGAAGTCTGCACCAAATCCACTGTAGAACAAGCGCAAGGTGACTACTTGTAGCTCGAGAGGAGAGCAAAGTTTCTTACCCAGTAGATATAATCACTGGGCCCCTCAATTCCACCTTTTCTCCTTCTATAGTTTCATACACTACACCTTCCACCTTCTTCCCTTCGCCATCCTGCAATAGCTTAACAACTTTTGAGCCTTTGATGATTTTAGCTCTAGAGCTGTCTTTCTCCTCCTCGGCAGTGAGTTTCTTCACGAGACTCGAAACCATTGCCCAACCAGGCGCACCCCCTTTACCTCTGTGCGTCCTTGGGGTGCGGTGTCCGCCCAGAAGCGAAACAAGGCTTAGGTCGACGTTCATCGTGCCAGAAAGCCATTCAATGGCTCCTGCGGAATCGGACGTGAGGGCAGTGATGAGATGTGGGCGTGCGAGGATCGGGCCGGCTGAGGCGACGGTGTCCTCGTAGCTGAAGGTCAAGAGAGTAAGAGGAGCAATGAATGACTGACAAAAAAGCACATACAATGCCTGCACGGTATCATTTATATTGAGCTTCTTCTGGCTTTCGGTACCTGCGCCGTTGATACCTGAGCTAGCTTTGACAGAGTTGCCTCCTAGTCTGTGAAATCATGTACAGGTATGTCTCCATTACAGTCGGGCAGAAGACAGAAGAAGCACTGACGAGGGTTTCTTATCAATCAAGATGGCCTTCCCACCGTTCTCAAGGACAGTAAGCGCGGCACTTAGGCCCGCCAAACCTCCTCCTACGACAATCACAGGCGCCGACGAAGACAAAGACATATGCAGAGTAGACTTCCAGTTAATCCAGCTCGATATCCAGTGAGAGTGGTGTGCGACTGCGATTCGCGTAGTTGATCTCGCGAGTATAATTGCGAGAATTGCGATTGAGACCGGGGCAAAGATATAACGAACTGCTCTAGGGAGCATATGACCGGGGATTTATAAGACAGCGCACCCTCCAAAAGAAGTGCTTCACTTGAATCTTTCTTATGCCCGAGAGAACTGAATTCCAAAACATCCTCGGTCCGTCTAGAACACGCAAAGACTGAGAAAAAGAGAGTCTAGAGGGCATACCGATTCGCGATGTAACCCGTCGGATCGTGAGAGAACGCTGAGAATACCTGCCTCTGAGCAACTTTCAATTGACTTCAATTCACATTATTCTGTATTCGAGATTTATCTCCATGAAATACTACTGTGACTACCAGCACTACTGCAAATATCTCGTGTATGTCCCCTGCAGTCTTTTCATTTATTATTGCTTATGTGTGTCAATGCCTTCTACTGCGAAGACTGCCGAGTCATTGTCTGCTCTTACAATGTAGAAGTCCAGGCTCATTCTGAGATAATCATCATCCACAAACTGCCAACTTATTCAAAAAACAATATCAAAACTGGGTAAGAGCTCACTTCAAAATCTTCAGAACGAGTACTACTGTACAGCCTGGTCTCGAGCCCATCGCAGGAACCCTTTTACTGATTTCTGGCCTAGTATCAGACTTTGCCAACTTCAACCTCGTTCTGGCTCTCACTCAAGGTGATTATAACACAAGTCCAGAACAATTTACTCATCGCCTCAAGCCGGAATCTCAAGTATTTCTGCTACTCTGAGGCCGCGTAGCAGATACTGTCTGCCTCACAAACTCGTGGAACCTTTTCAAAAGACCAGTACTAGGCAACAATACTGCTTTGCTTTACAAGAAGGGGCCTGTGTCGCTGAGGACGAGTCAAGATATGATAAGGCTACAGTGTCCTTGTATCAGGTCCAGAGTCTTAAGACACAACTTCCCAATGTTTTCCCTACCTTTCCCGTTTCGGTTTTGACGGCTCAATGTCCTAACCACATGTCTTCGGGACAGCGTGTACTGCCGAACATGCGGTCTGAATCTACGGCCGTTGCTAGTCGGCAGGCTACAAGTCATTCCTGCGCAATCTTGGCACAGACGAGCTCAGATCAAGGGAAGGACGAGACGAAGCTACAAGAACATCAAAGACCACTGGAGTCTACAAGTATCAGGCTGGGGCCATTCATGCAACGACTTTCCGAGAGCTGCCAATTCAATGGCAATGCTATCTTGAACAGAAGTGAAAGACAGGAGTACCATTGCAATATCCGAATGGAATGCATCCATCTAAGACTCGGAACTGACTCTCTCTTCCGAGAATTCCTGTGGTAAGCAAATGATTATCTGCAAAGGTACATACACCGGATCTGCTGACGGATCATTTATCTAGTCTGAAATTTTTCTTTTCATCTTTGAAGCAGCTTTGTTGGCAGCATTAACTGGTCGGTAGAATATAAATATCTAATCAGCCTATCTCATTCAATCAGATTGTTGTTCTTACAGGTCGTCCGTTAATGCGCAATATTTCACGTACGACTTGTACCGGCAGTCATCTACATATCAGTATCAAGTCACCATGTTAATGGCATGAATTTACGTCTCGTCTCCAGCTAAACGATGGAGAGGCTCACTCTAGCCCTTCGTTATGCCCTCTTTCTTAAGCCACGGTGCGCTGATGCATCTTGTGAACTATTAGGATGACAGGCTTTTCCTGTACTAGCCGTTGACGTTGCGCACACAAACCTGACTGCATATGTGTCACTCCTTGTTTTTCGGCAGTATCTCAGTCAGCTCGCACAAGAAACAATCTACAAACGCGGAGATCTCCTCGCATTCGCGCCAATCCTTGTCCTTGCACATTGGTGATCCTCGCTGAGAAAGCGCCTTGGATCAAAAGGGAGGTTCCTTCATACCTCCGATAAAGACGAACAGTAGTAGTGAGCCATAGGCCATAGTTTGGCACGGTTCCATTCCGTTGTTAAAGTTTTGAATGCGAAGTAGATGCCGACTGTTCAAGCTGTCGTTGGTTGAAAGACCGGTTAACATCAGTGATCAGGCACTGCTGTTACACTTACTGTACCTGTATGTATCATGCAATCAGGGACTCGTCGACGTCAGGGACTGTCAAGGTGCGTCGTACAGAGATACTGGACAGCCCCCCCTGAATCGCTCGCAGCGAACGATGAGAAGAGGTGAAGCGCTCATACTCCGATCATTTCAACGGATCAAGCTAAGTGCAGGCGCTATAAGATCCTCGCCTCCGAGGGTTGCGCTCAAATGGCCGATATGAAGTATGTAGCTTCATGGGAACCAGAAAAAAGCTCTGTGAATCCGTAGCTGCTGCGAAATGTGAACTCGGCTCATGTTTCATTCGTTTCTTTTGTCCTTTTCGACTGATTTTCGCCCCCCGCTTCTCGGGCCAGGGTGGAGTGAATGACTCTTAAATTAAGTGAACATTCTGCATGCAGTACCACTACACATGCATATGATGTCTTTCGCCGCAGGCTATCTTACTGGGGTTTCCTTGATATCGTCTTGACAAGCGGAGAGTATTTTTCTCGATATCGATGTGCTAGTGGAACGGATTACACTGTCGCCTTAGTCATTGAAACAATTTGATAAAGTACGATTTGTCAGATAAGTCGAATTGAAAGACGCGATGCACTTGTTATACAAGAATTCGAAGTACGAAATGATACAGTAATCGAAACAAAGAACATCTCTTATAAATTACATGATACAGGGATATCGGAAGCAACAAATACTAAATTTACTATTCTTCGACTGTCTACATTCGGATCGAGAGACTGTGATTCGATTCTGATGACCGAGGAAAAGTAAGTATGATTGCCTGCAAGGTGTAAAGTTAGAACACTGACTTCACTGTCACTGTTTTATGTCGGACAAATTGTGATGGAACTTTTTTCTCTGGGAGGAGCTTTTGAAGACCAGTGATGATATAGAACCCTCCAAAAGATCCGTCCTGGGAGGCCGATAGGTGAGTGCTGTGTTTCAGCGTAGAATGAGAACACTCACGCGATTGCTGCAAGGATCTCTGGGTACTTCTACCTGATGCTTCCAATGCACTTGTAGTCCACTAGGGGAACTTTGACGCATAGCGACAACTAGTCTTTCGATTCCGCTACGGCTGAGTGGTGTGCCATTAAGGATGGCATCGACATTGTGCGCGAAGGTATACCCAACGGCTCGGAGAGCCTGTTCGTCTGTAGGGGCCTCGAAGATATCGCGGATATGGTCGACTGACCATTTAGTCAAGGAGCAAAGAGGTGTTACACTTGGATGCATGTTGGTTCGCGTGAAGGATACGACAGGAATATCTTGCAGAAATAAGTGACATACTATTCGCGTTTTATACTGTCGATAGATACCTACAGTTCGAGTTCGGGGATATCATGCATTGAAATGCAGGCTCAGCTAAGTGTTAGAATGCCAAAAGGAGGGAACCGACTTGACGGAGTTGAGACACGCCCACAAGAGGGGTACATTTGTCAACTTAGCTCACGTCCCACCCAAAGGTGGCGTAAATACTGTTCCGTTCCTGATTGTCAGTGTAAAGATATGATAAGTCCAGATACGCACTGCAGGTCTCTGTAAACGCAATCAAAGAGTGGTAGTTCATATCGTCGTAGAATTGATTTTGGTACGTCACACTCCAAGCTCAAAGCCACCGAATTGAAGTTCTGTCACCTTACTACGCCTCAAGTGCATCAAGATTCCATCGCCAACTTGAGCGGCAAGCTGATCGTGAACAAGGTCACGTACACAAGCTGGAACATTTAGCGGAAAGAATGAGTAATACATTCGACAAGATGATTCACCGTGTTGAAAGGTGAACGAACTACTTTGGCAGGACGTGTGGTATTTTGAAAAAAAAAAAGGCCAGAAGCGAGCAGACATGTGACTCGCGCGTCGCAACGTGACGGGAGAAATGCAGCCTGAGCCTGAGTAATAGCCTTAGAGAGCACTGGAAATTTCAAAACTGCAGGCGGGTTCTGACCTGTTCTGACCATTCCTGACAGATTAATGATACCCTGTTTCCGTTAGCGTACTTACTAAGTGGATCTTTTGGGCTACGGGTCAGCGCCAGCGATAATGAACCGCGTCGCGTCAGAAGTTTAAAATTACTCCAGAGATACTCAAACTTTTGATGAGGTGGGTAAAGAATGGCCCATGGGAGACAAACGGGACGTGTCCACCCGGATGAAAACCGCAAGTTGTGGCTGGAGAGAATGGCACTCGTTGATGCATCAGGTTTCTCCAAATGGGAGACAGTAAGTAAGGCTGGCTTTCGACCAACCAGGTCTTTAGAAAGGCGGTGGTGTTTCTCAATCTCCATCTTCAGGCTGGTCCTCCCATTCAGAACATCTCCAATATTCCACTTTGTCTATCTCTGTTCAAGTAAGCATGAAAATGGCAGGCCTTACATTCGTTAGTTATACTAACGTCGTTAAGGGTAACTCCGTTTCTCCCTTCAACGGTGGTTTTGCTTGGTGTCTGCCGAATATTCCAAGCAACTTCCCGAGGGATTTTATAAGCTTCAGCTTGTAATCGATTCAAGGCTTTCCGTAATCCTACACGAGGATTTTAGAACCATCGCGGAAGACAAGTTTAGAGAACTTAGTGCTCTATTCAATCCGCTATCTTATAAGAATAGTAAGAATGTACGTATAAACGGATCTGGTGTCTTCGCCATTGGGAGAGAAAGAAAGCTCACTAATAGTTTCATCTGCACCAAATTGATATAAAAATGATAATGCACTTTTGTTCAGTGTTTTCCAGTCCAAGGGCGCGGTAGTGGTACAGGCAGGTTGCAGGTCTTACATAGCATGATTTGTCAGATCCTTCTTCTCGTCCGCGTTCAACCGTGAAGCTTCCAGTTGCGTCGAAATGCAGAAAGAAATTACTCCCAAGTTAAAGCCACTACTGCTGGTGGACCATTACTTTGGTAGCAGCATCTCTCAAACATCTTCTTTGAAAACAACTCGGAACTCGATCTCAACAAATCCCACATCTCGGGCAGTATCAGACCCCAAACCACCCTTTGTCGTTCCACGGGTCTATGTAGCATCCCGCTCTTCATCTCACACCTCAAATCACTCGAAGAAGTCGCCTTCATCTAATTCTCGCTCAAGACGAGCTCATCGCAATTCCGAAAACGTCTACCCATCACCAGAGGCTAGGAGGTCACCCGTTTCCGCTACCCCCCGCAGCAGATACTCTTTGTCTCACAAGCCAGTTCAACCCTCTGAAAGGGTGACGAAAAGCAGGATGAGCATGCGGATCAAGTCGAGTCAAGTCGCAATCAAGCCTACTGCTCAGCGCCCTCGTATCAGGCCTAGAGGTCTGTCTAGTTCTTCGGCCACCACTGCGGAACTCGTCCGCAATTTCACCTCAAAGCCGCGTGTCAGTGAAGAGGAACAGTTTGGAGTAGATGCTAAGATAGACGAGCCGGCGTCGGTGTTGCGAGACCTGAACACACCTAAGCTATTGTGCTCTGTTTCACCATCTGTAGTCGCGCCTTATATCGTTTCCTCAAGCTTTCGTACTGTCGTCTTCACGCCTTCCAATTCTTTCGCTCCTGCTCCTGATTCAGGTTCGCCTCCTCTTTCCGACAAATCACGCGTCTCTTTGAAAGTGTGTAGCGATAACATGCAATCTAACGCTGCTGGTGCAGGTGTAAGCGTTGATACGATGGAGAAGGGGAATCAAGTTCACGAAGTACTGGAGATGTCCAATTCTCAAGTTCTTCCAACCCAGTTTCGGGAGTTTTGCTCGGATCAGAACAGGATTGGGGCTTCAAAGCTTCCAGGACAATCTCATCATCAATATCAAACCGAACTCAAGATGGATGAGGACCAAGCCGGCGTCAAGGAAGAGCTGGATCTCTCGAAGCTGTCCATTGAATGCTCTGTGGACACAGAGCTCAGTTCGAGCGAGATTCAGAACAAGTTTTCAGATTCATCTTCCGTGGAACTCGATCAATCTCATCATGCAAGGCAAGTCGAGGATATCGGTGCTCAAAAACATATCAAAGCAGACAGCAAGGATGACGAACATGATCGAAAACATGAACTGTCTGACATACCTCCCGGCGCCTCTGCTTTACAATCGCGATCTTCCATATCTTACCAATTTGAGGAGATACAGACGCCCTTCGGGGTACGCCGAGTACGGAAGACGCTGGTCCCAGTTTCAACGGACACGTCAGGCGGGGTGCTGAAGGGGAAGGAGGACACGAAGAGGTCAATCAAGCGCTGTGCCGGTGTTGGAGCCGGAGGAGGGTTGGGTGAACAAATGGATAGGGCTGGAGAGGGGCAAATTCAGATGGAGTTGAAGACTTTGAGGGAGGCGAGAATTGTAAGAGGTTATGTTGTTAAGACTGGAAAGTGCAACTAGCTATAGGAGTACGTAGGAGCAACAAGTTGAGCATAGACCTGGCTCTGGGTATACTGAATGAAGGCTTCGATGGTTTCGTTCCCTGTGCCATTGTTCATCGCTCTTGCAGGAGCCTCTCGTATTGATCACAGGTCAAGCGCAAATATATTGTCAATACGCTACAATGTAAAGGTGAAGACTGCAAGGGCTAGCGCAAGATGGGGTTTGACAGCTCCTCGTTTTGAGCAGAATTCATTGAAACACCTTGAACTGAATTCCGTTCGAGTTTCCAGAACATCAATGGGGGATTTCAGTGCTTTGCGCTCTATTCGGGGAAGCGAATCCTGTTGCGTTGCGGTAAACACGAAGGAATTAGCTGTTTGAAGAAATAGTCAGAATTGAGAACAGAGTCATTGAGGTAAAGAGTGCTATACAAATTTTCTTCGAGGTCGTCGAACTTGACCAGCGGGGAATATAGCCTGGAGTGAAGCATGCTTCGAGTTGTATGGGGTAACTTCTGACGTTGATGGCATCGCTCAGGTACAATAGCTTCTGACACTAGTCCTCCTCGTTGGCGTCGAGAGCTTAAAAGATTCTATAGGTGCCTCCGAGCTGGCTAAATGACTAAGGGTCCCTTGAATGATAAATTTTGAAGCGCCTTTCCGATGACTGTGAGTGTCTGATGATACAGGTGATGGTCAACTGGGCAAGCGAAGCAGGTTGCTTCCAGAGCAGAAAAGCTGCTGTGAGTATCAACAGAAATCCTCAAGTGCGAGTGAATACCTTCTAGTACTTCTAAATCTACCAAGCTAATGAGCAATGCTAATCAATCTGATCTTTGATGAAACTCACCTCCGGTTCTACATTCCACAGTCGGAGGGACTCGATTCTGCTTTAGGCCTTCGCGTGTCTGTTGTGCATGAGACCTGTTCGTTATTTTTTGAAGTTCTCGTCCCTACGTGGATTCAATAGACATGCGAGACTACTTGGTCTTGATAATACCATTGCAACTGGCTACAAAGACCAACGCATAGGGTGTCCAAAAGCTCGATTCAAAGCTACATCACGCTTGTGAGTACCAATAGACGCGTATATAATCTCACCTCCCTCTGTTGTATCGAAGAAGGTGCGCAATGCTAAGTACTGGGCAGACAGACACCAACACGTCGAAATACATTTCACCTGTTGTCGCGAAACTCTAAGTACTGTTGGACCTGAATCATTGTGCCTGTGGTAGTGCTTCCAGCGGCCTGCGCAACGAATGCTTGAAGGACATATGAGATCCAAGCTCAGTAGAGGTGTTTGCTATAGAACATACCGTCAGTAAAAAGTTTCTCCTCGAAATGCACTGTTTCGCCGAGCGCTCTGTAAGCGTCGCAAACCCGTATATCCCACCTCACGTCGCATATTGAAAGGACATATTCTATCGGTGACATTGAATTTGAGAGGGTAGATTAGGCGTCAGACTCGCAAATGCTTGCTCGCTTGCTCGGAAGGCAACGTCTAGCACGCTTTGATGAAGGCAGATGCATCGCAAGTGGCATCAACAGGGAGAAGGTGCTTGTTAGTGTTATGTAAGCAAAAAGCTCTTTGCCGCTGTACTTCCTTTTGAGCCTATCCATACTTATTTCAAGGGATCTAAACAATAGAGTGACCTTGTAGACCAGTATAATTTCAAGGCGGCCCGCTTGGTACTTTCCTTTGGTCACATTCATTGGAGACATCACGAAATAATCTCGGTATGAATTCAACTTCTGCCTTTAACGTGATACCCAATGACCCCAGCCATGTGAAGTCGTGTTGAAAGGTGAGTTTACAGCGTCCACGCGATCACCCCTTCTCATTCTTCTGTGTCAGAATTCCCCTCGCTTCCATACAGTATTTCTTCTTTCCTCGCAAGCGGACACCGTGCCCAAAGGAGAGCGTATAAATAGCTGCCATGGCGTTCGACAACTTCGTTCTACGCGACTTGCTCGCTCGGTGTGCTCGGTTGAGTGAAAGCCAACCGGTTCTGAGAGCATCACATTATATCCTCCAACTTGGGTACTGGATTGTGATGCTCATTAGGCGGCTTTTACTCGCGATAACGCATACTACGGCGGTTTTGTCAGCTGCACCTACGGGTTTTCCTTCGTCAGGAAATGGGTTGTGGTTCAATACTTCTGGTGATGTTTGGGCGAAGACGTACCTTCCGATCGGGAATGGCTACTTGGCAGGTACGTGTATACTGAAAATCTCTTTGAACTGGCGCGTGTTGAACCTTCAATAGCAATGACTCCTGGCGGGACGAATGTAGAGATCACTCAGTTGAACATAGAATCTCTCTGGACAGGTGGTCCGTTTGCGGATCCTGTAAATCCTGAGAGTTCTTGCGATCTTTTTATCAGGCTGAAACTCCTGCAATAGACCTACAATGGAGGAAATATGCAGCCATCGCAGGCAACAATGGCTGCAGATGCGATGCAGTCTTACCGAGCTGGCATATTCACTAGTCCCACAGGAACTATTAGTGGTATGTATGTTATGTGTTTGGTTTATTGAGATGTATCTAAAATACTCTCAGATATTACTTCTTTGATGTCGCCAGTCGGTGACTACGGTACACTGTCTCTCACTCAGGGTTTTCCTAGTTTGAACATTTTGTAGGCTCTTATGCTGGCGCGGGGTACCTGATAACCATCCTCGATCACAATGGCACGGAATTTGACTTTGGTCGCTGGTTAGACTTGGACGAGGGTGTTGCACGAACGACGTGGTCCCGAGCCAACATTACCTTTCTTCGGTAGGTTGATAATCTGGTTTCTAAAATGTAAACTGACAAGTCTTCCAGAGAGGCATTTTGTTCGCATCCTACTCAGGCTTGTACACAATATCTCACTTCCAAGAACAATGCCATTTTACCAAACGCGACTTTTGCATTTTCTTCTGCCCTTGAAGACAGTTTGCCTACGCCTAACATCACCTGCCTCGACTCGAAAACGCTCCAAGTACGCGGATTCGCGGGTGTACCGGGAATGCTATATGAGATGTTGGGTGAAGTGTTCTCTACCAGAGGCGACGTCTCTTGCCAAGCCCTCGCTTCTGCAACTCCGCCTAACGCTACGATATCTGTATCTGGCGCTACTGAGGCGTGGATTTCATGGGTAGGAGGAACAGAGTACTCTATGGATGCTGGCAATGCTGCTAGCAATTTTTCATTCCGCGGTGCGGATCCACACGTTGGTCTTGTCGCCCTTTTATCCTCTTCAGCCCTTTCGTATAACGAGGCCCTGGCGAGGCATGTAGCGGATTACAAAGCCACGACGTCTGAGCGATTTTCGTTATCGCTTGGACAGACGCCTAGGTTGGACGTACCGACTGACCAGCTGAGAGCTGCGTATGAGGTGGATAGTGGGGATCCGTATTTGGAATGGCTCACCTTCAATTTGGGGAGGTACATGTTGGTTAGTAGTGCGCGAGGGACGTTACCTGCTAATTTGCAAGGAAAATGGGCTTTGGGGTTGTCGAATCCTTGGGGTGCAGGTGAGTTGATTTGTTCCCTACCCTTTTTTTCGTTTCACTGAGAGATTTGGGCAGATTATCGTGAGTTTGTGTTGAGATCGGTGTAATTTGCGTTGCTGATGTTTGGGAAAGATTCGAATATTAATATTCAGATGAATTATTGGAGTGCGGAGATGAGTAATCTTAATGTTACGCAGAGCCTTTTTGACTACTTTGAGGTGAGTGTCTTGTTTTATCCTTTTTCCGAATTCTGAGCATGTATACAGAAAACATGGGCACCTCGAGGGGCGGAAACTGCTCAGCTTACATACAATATCTCTCGAGGTTGGGTGACTCATGACGAGGTGGGTGAATATCAAGATAGAAAGAGTTTCCGAGATTGACTTGTTTTCAGATGAACGTATGTTATATCCACAGAGTCGCCTCGTATTCTAACCTAGGGCCAGATATTCGGACATACGGGCATGAAACAAGGGGATGCGCAATGGGCAGACTACCCCGGTATTGTTTCCGGCTTTAGTTGCTCCTGCGTTGTGTTGACCTGGTTGTACCCCCTCTAGAGTCGGCCGTCTGGATGGTAATGGCTTTCCGTCTTCTCGGGCATCTCTTGGCTGAGGGGTCACGTTCTGTAGATGGTACACGTTTGGGATCACTTTGATTACACGAACGATGTTAGTTGGTGGAGAACGCAGGGGTGGCCGCTTCTCAAGGTGAGCTGGCATGGTCACGAGCTCGAGTGTTTTTGGATTGAAGGGATTTGTTCTTGTACAGGGCGTGGCGAGCTTTCATTTAGACAAATTAGTACCCGACCTTCATTTCAACGATTCGAGTCTAGTCGTCGTGCCGTGTAATTCACCAGAGCAGGTTCCTATTACTTTGGGTGCGTAACCGGTTGTACTTGAATGTGATGTTTTGACAGAGGTGGGGCTTATAGGATGTGCGCATGCTCAGCAATTGATATGGCAGATGTTTAATGCTGTTGAGAAGGGGTTTGAAGCTTCTGGGGATGACGATGTGGGTTTTCTCGAAGGTGAGCGTTCAATTAAGTGGTATGACTGAATGACCTGAATTTGTCGAAAGAGGTGCGGACGAAGCGTGCCTTAATGGACAAGGGATTACATATTGGTTCATGGGGTCAACTTCAAGGTGAGTTATTGCATGATCAGGTGAAAGCTCTGATAATTATGATTCGCCACGTATGTATAGAATGGAAAGTTGATATGGATTCTCCGACTGATACACACCGACATCGTAAGCATCCTTCTCCTCGCCACAACCCTTTTCTTATTGTGTTGGAAATACAGTATCGCACTTGATCGGGGTATATCCAGGATATGCAGTAACAAACTATGACGCGGTGCTTCAGGGTAAACCTACGAGCACGGTGACGTATACGAAAAGCCAAATCATGGAAGCCGCCAAAACGAGTCTCATTCATCGAGGGAACGGGACTGGACCTGATGCAGATGCTGGGTGGGAGAAGGCTTGGAGGGCTGCTGCTTGGGCACAGTTTGGTGATGACGAGATGTTTTATCACGAGCTGACGGTGAGGGTTGACGTTATTATGTTCGTTGTGTGCCGAGTTGTGACGATGGCTTGTAGTATACCGTTTATGAAGACTTTGGACCAAACTTGTTCAGTTTGTATGACCCCGCTGACCCTGATCCGATTTTTCAAATCGATGCAAATTTGGGGTTTCCTGGGGCTGTTCTTGTGAGTACTCGTCACAACTTGCTGTATTCTTGATTCTAGACTTTTTTTCTGGGTTCGCAGAACGCACTCATTCAAGCACCTGATGTGCCAACGTTTAGTACGCCGCTTCTTGTAACACTTTTACCGTCTCTTCCTCGTACATGGCCCAGTGGGTCAATCAGAGGGGCACGTGTACGGGGTGGTATCACCGTTGATTTGGAGTGGGAGAACCGTAAACCTACGAGTGCGGTGTTTAGTGTTGATAGAGAGCCGGTTTCTACGGAGAGAATCGTTTGGGTTTTGTTTGGTGGACGGAAGGTTGGGGAGTTTGGGACGGGAAAGGGAGAGGTTTTTAGGATTACTAAATTCTAAAATTGTTTCTACGATTGTTCTACGCCTTTGTAGTGTATTAGATTAGGAAATGGATTGTGTAAGTGCTGTAGTATGTTTGTTAGCAAGGATGAGAGAGAGAGAGAACGGGTGGAAACTTACAAATCTATACATGCCCTGCATTCTCATTCTCAAGAAACACTTGCCTGGAAACGTCTTGTTTTCTTCGTCCATCCAAGTTTTGAACAACCCCGAGTCAGGGGGAACAGTCTCTCTTAGATTCTTTCTGACAACCTCCCATCCTCTTCCACAATAATGCAAGTCTAGTACGCGTATGAGCTGCTGAAGGTGGTTATGTATCACAGTATGATACATCCTCGCATAAACATCCTCGAGGTCTGGTGCGATTATACTGTGACCATCAACGACGTCTAGCTGTACACCAGTAGACGATAAGAGTGTAGGTGGATGAACGCGAATGCCACCAAAATCACGAATGATGAAACCAAGGAGAGACCGAGTGTCCAAAGAGAACCGTGCGACGCAGTTTTGCGGGTGAGCCTCGAAAGCCACGCCGTTGATGAGGACAGTAGGTAAGAACGCATTGAAAAACACATTAACGTATCTATCCAACCACTCGATTTTCTTCGAGTCGGTTGTCAAATCAAAGATGCGGATGACAGCAGGGATATCCCCACCCTCTCCTTCATGGCCGCTCTCGACGAGTGCGGTGCATACAATGAACCTCTCGCGACGGGATTCACTGCCTAGGTCGTGTGCCTCACGAACGATTGCAGCGCAGTGTTTTGCGATTTCTGGGTCGGGATGGGTGTGTACGACGGTTGCGAGTTCTTTAACGACTGTGAGGATATTTGAGTCGATGGCTAGAGCGGGAACAACTTGAGTTGAGAATCGTGGACCAAGGTATGCTGATGCGGGGGAGATGGTACGGATTGCAGAGGTGAGTTTGATTCCTACGGCTAGCTTGAGAGAGAGGTCTGTGTATACGTTTGGTACGATGACTGATCTGGGGGGAAAGTGAGTAAAGAATTCGGAGGAAGAACGAGTCCGAAAACACCTGATACTTTGCTGAGCGAACAACGGGAGATTGTACTCCGGTGGGTAGATCACCGCTTCCTTGAATTTGTCTTGAATATGTGACACTTGTAGTTCGTGTACTGGTATCATCAAGTGTCCTTCGGGGACCTCGACTGCGTGTCCGGTGATTTGACCGAGTGCGACCCGAAGTGGTTCCGTGAGTGATTCGAAATCGTGGGTGATGTGGAGATTTGATTTGGGGAGTGCTACGAAGCGGAGTTTGGGGTGGTAGAGGTCGTATGAGCCTGGCGAGATGGCTGGGATTGGGGGTAGGAAGAGACGGGTTTTGTGCATCTGCTGAGATGGTCAGTTGGTTGGGTGATGGTGTGAGTGATGCGTACGGGGTGTGTTGGGTGCCCTTGGACGATTGATTGCTCCCATTCTATACTGGAAGATGAGAATGTAGGTGCTTTGGGTGGATGCTGGAAAGAGTATTCTGTGGATGGTTAGTGATGTATCTGTTGAGAGAAGTGGTACTTACTCTGCCAAAGAACAGCAGACTCTAGTTCATCGTTGATTTGTTTGACCATGTCAGGTTCGACGTTGTAGCTGGCAGCGAATTTAGACCAGATTCGTAGCGGATCGATACAGGGTGTCATAGGATGTTCGAATACCATGCCAGGAGCAATGTCCATCGGATCCAAGAGACCGATCTCTGTGCGATTCTTGAGAATGGGTACATGTCTGAGGCCAACACGGATGCCAATGTCGTGTAAGAGACAATAACCAGGAAAGTAGACTGCAGTCACAAGAGACTCGGTGACGAGACAGGAGAGCAAACGGGCAGAGGTTGCAAAGGCAGCTCGATCAGAGATGTCCATGGATGAGTTGATGCTGATAGGAGATGCAGAGATCTCTGTTATGTCCAAATGGGGCACCTTCCCCGACCGGCCGGGTGGAAAATAATTAGAGCGAAGTTCGGGAATTGCCGGGTGGTTGTGATATCTAGGCAAGCGTGAACGGGGCCCACTTTCCACCCAAGAACCAGCTCCACCCCCCGCCGTCAGCCTCCTCCTCCTCCTCCTCCTCCTCTCCCCCGACTCTCCCTCAGCCGTCAACAAGGATACCGCTTGGAATCTCGCGACCCTTGCCGGCTTCTCATTATCCGCAACACAACTACGCTTGAGCTCTGCTCGCGACCCCCACCGACGACGACCACTACCACCACGATGACTCTCCCCATCCGAATCCCCGAGTCTCCTGAAATCCGTGCTTCTCCTGCCTCTGACGACTCTTCTGTTCTTCCTCGTACCCCCGTTTCTCCAGAGCACCAGGATATCCATCTTCAGTCCACCGATCAGCCCAGCAACAGCAACCACAGCAGCAATACCCCTCCTCTCCCTAAGCGCAAGCCTTCTCGTCGTGCCAATACCGCAGAGCGGAGGGCTACCCATAATGCCGTGGAGAGACAGCGAAGAGAGACGCTTAACGGTCGTTTTTTGGTGCGTCCAATCGCAGGCAGCGGGCTTATTTTTCTAAATTTTTTTTTCCCTCCTCACAGGACCTTGCTTCTCTACTCCCAAACCTCTCTCAGATCCGTCGTCCTTCTAAATCCTCAATCGTAAACTCTTCTATCGCTCACATTCACGCCTCACGGCGTCATCGCCTTCTCGCAGCTCGTGAGCTTCGTCTTCTCAAACTCGAGGCTGACGCTCTCCGTCGTGAACTCAATGAGTGGCGTGATCGTGCTAGCATTCCTCGCATCGAGGAACCCATGCGTGGTGACGGTTTCAGCATGGTTCTCAGCGGTGAACTAGAGATCATCCCTGTCGTTGCTATGGGCGGTATGGATCCTGAAGAGGATGCAGATTACGCCTATGGTGATGATCCAGATGATGACATGTACACCCGGGGTAATATTCCTGAAGATGGTCTCGATGACCCTAGAGTCGCTGCCGTTATCAAATCTCAACAGCAGGCTGCTGCTCCCCCACCAATGCCTCACCCTGCAGCTGCCTTGTCTGTCAACACAAACGTTATTATGCAGCAGGGGATGCATCCTCATCACATCATCTCTACAGGTCCCATGATCGCTTCTCCAACTGCCATGTCGTACGAGAACCCTGCGATGGGTGCGATGTATGACAACAGCATGAACACCATGTACAACAACCCTCCGTATCCGCATCATCACATTACAGATGTCCAGGAAAAGTGGGCTGCCGCAGCTGCTGCGAGCGGTGGGTATGGTCATTCCCACCCTGGCAACCCACATGACCAAGCGTTTCTCGCTTCCCTTGCCGCTCGCCGTAGACCTCCCACTGGGAACCGAGCGAGAAGTGTCAGTATGAGTGGCAGTTCGAGCGGTAGTGCTAGTCCGCCTCAGACTCAATATTATGAGCATGGCCATGGCTGGAACCCTCCTGCCGCGAATGGGAATGGGATGATGAATGCGCCTATGGTTGGAGGTGGGATTGGAGGTGCGGTCTTTGCGATGATGATGTAGACCTACCACATATCATATGCTCTTCAAATTTTCTTATATTGTTGTCTCTCTTTATCTATCTGTGCTCTCTGTATTCGTTCCTTTTTTTTTTCTCTCTCGTTAATATGCTTGCGTAGTTGTGAGCTTTATTTTTTTTTCTCTTATACCCCTCCCCCTCCCTCCTGCCACCCATTCTTGCTTGTCGTTGCTGGCTTGCAATTGCTGTTCACTCCCAAACCAACTGCTATGTCTGTTGAAATATAGAGTCTCTACACTCCTCCCCTGACGAGCCCCCTCTTTCCCCCCAATCCACGTAAAAGAGTACGCTGATTGACACTCTGGTATCCGTTATCTTGGCCTCCAAGTTCCTACCCTCCACTCACATATACATCCAGTCGCTCTTTTTCTTGTCTCGTATTTTTTTTGTCACTCTGTCTGTTAATTAGTTGTGTTGGTATGTGGTCGGTCGAGTTACTTATTTGTGTGGTAGTAAGTAAGGTATTGTGAATTGACGAATTCAAATCGAATGGTATTTCAGTTGCAATTGGTAGTCTGTTTGGAGTGTCGGCTAGTGTCGGGAGTATGATTTTATGATATGAAAAAACTCTTATGATCCATCGGGTACCTGCCTCTCCTCGGAATGACATAGATAGATAAGTACTTGGTATCAAATGAATTATAAAAATATTTAGGAGATTTTGGAAATCGTGGACACTGGACAGAGTTTCAAGTTAAGATGCCGACCCGGTGTTGTTGGGAAACGGTGATACGGGTGAGTTGAAGTAAGTAAGATTCAGAGGTCTTGGTTACTTATGTATCTGACTTTTAGACTATGCAAGTGGGGATGACTTTGAGCTTCAGAGCTGCAGATCGAACAGCGATGCCAGGGATGGGTATGTACGAAAGATACGGGCCCGCAAAACGAGAAGTCAAAATCAACGTTTCAGAAATTTCAACTGTCAACTTCGTCTCCAACTTTGGGAGTTGGGGACCGGCAGAAGTTGATATTTCAATATCCAGAGTCACTATGTACTGTAATTGTATAATAATACAATCCTCACGATGACTCCATTTGCATTGTTACTACTATGAATACCTGTACGTAGGGCGCTAAGAACCAAGTACTATGTAAGGATTCGGTGATTGATACTCCGGTCGAGTGAGCATCTCTGTTAGTATATAATCAACAGTACGTGGGCTGTGTGGCCGGAGTGAGATTCGGTCGGAGGGGTATACGGTTGTAACACTGTCAGAACTCGGATCTCGGGTTTTGTCTGTAAGTATACAAGAGTATACATAGCCAACGATCATTAAAAAGCCTGAGATAGTACGTGCATTTCCAAAAAAAAGTTCGACCATCCTTGGATGTGATAATAATAATCATGGCCTTAAGCCTGGTAAACTGAGACTCGGAACTCGAAGAACAAAGGTTCTTTCCGACTCGGTAGGGAGCAGGCTAGACCATTCTCACGTCCATTATGGCTTGGGTACCCGGTGTGGGGGGGGTTATTGCATCCTCGATGCACTCTCGGTGGATTTACTCTAACGTGTGTGAGTGTACGGTAGAGGGACCATGCGTTGAAGAACAGAAAATACTCGGAAAAGAAGATACATACATACATACAGAGGGTAAGAGGATGTCTTTTGAGTTCGAGACTTTCATGAGATTGCGATGTACCGTGGTTGAAGTTGAGTCAACTTTACAGTCACCGGGTTGATTATAGTCTCGGTACTTACAGGGACGAGAGTTACTGCGAGCCTGATTTTGAAAGCATTCCTCGGTCAAGACTGGACTTTGAATATTATTGATATTCAAGAGGTCTCGCTCGGGAGCCCGAAACTCGAGTCCGAGTCGGTGGTGGTCGCTCTTGAGGTAATTCCTCAGTACAATACAAAACTTGATTCCCGAGTCCGCCGCCTCGCCTTGATCTACTAAAGAAATAAATAACAATGTAAGCAGCAAAAACACATGCGGATGCGTATAGAGATTGAATATAAGCGAAGGTCGACTCACAAGCAAAGAAGAACTCGCCAATTGTACACAATAGGGTTTTGAAGACCATTAGTACATGTGGAAACTGATCATGATGCTTTTGGACCTTGGTAGCTTTAACCTTTGATGACGTTGATTGACTCGGGTGGGCCTACTCAGAGTGGGGGAGGGCGACAACATGACGGTTAAATCTCGTGGACGTGGTGGTTATGTACAGTATTGGCATAGTACCATTGATATCTTGACAAGTGGTGAATGTAAACCTCGTGTCTATACCAGAGGTGACTCGCGAAACATGAACTCGGTGTTGGACGGTCGAACGTTTGAACTGAGAAAGTCACTGGCCATGGGGTTGTATACTGGAGGAGAGAACTTACGGCATTCCACCAAGCCAAGTTAGCTTCTAGTCTGAACATCCATGTGCTGATGAACTTGGTGAACCCTACGACTACAGTCAGTGTAAGTACTGCACGAGTTTAAAGATGTAGACTTGCCCTCGAATAGCTTCCGTTTCGATTTCTTGCCAAATGTTTCTATCTAAATAATTTTGATTGATTGCACGTCGCACGACCGTCGAGAATGGCAGGTGTACCGTACGACGCTCCAATCTCCGGTAACAGTCTCGACTTTTACCGGTGAAGAGTCTCTCGATTTCTCCTGTCCCAATACCAGGTTCAGCTATCGAACGGCTGAACAGCTACTCGACTCACGAGTTGGCGGCCCGCTTAGAGTTCAGTTTGGCAATGGCATTGGCAGCTTTGTAGGACAGCTAGCAGCAGAAAAGGCTCGACTCGAGCACAAACAGACGGAATTTGATGATATTCATCACTGATAGAGATTGCGACCGCATCTCCAAGGCGCCCGCCTCATTAACATGAGATTGTCAGTTCGTGAGTGCTCGACTCCGAGTTTTACGAGCGGCGGGCGATGCATGAATTGAGGTATACCCGGTGGGTCGGCAGCTTCTATTTGGTGTACACAGGTGTACATGCTGCACAGTGGTGCACACGCAAGGCTCTCTGGAGCTCTCTGGTCATCCTACACAAAATCAGTTATTTGTAGATCCGTCTGGGTATCAAAGCAGATATACTGACTTTGGCCTATCCGCAAGGAGGTATGGTAGGGTATATGGTATTACAAGCGGGACAAGCGGACCCGGGCCACGCTGCCACGGTTGCGGTTGAACATGTCCACACAAAGTACGATGACAACTCAACACCTCTTCAAACGATGAAGCCGACACTGTATAAAGTGCGAAATTCCAGAATCTCTGTCAGACAGACTTTTTGTGTGGCGCGGTGTGCGAGAGAGTGGATTGTCGTGTGTGTAGGGAATTGAATAGGAGGAAGCAGCTGGAACCCAGGCGACGTTCTTTGCATCTCGTGGTACCCTCCCCTGATAACCCGACTTGTGGGAATCGGTATGTATTGAAAGCTGTAGGTACAGAGCTTGAGTCCGGGGGAAGCCATACGTCGCATGAGGATTTACAGACGTCTGTGTTATGGAAGAGATAAGCCTCATCACCCTTGACACTGATCCAAGGAAGGGTTCGTTAGAGTTCTTGACGACCAAATGAAAAGCAAAGGGTTCGTTCGGCACTGCGCAGACTCGCGGTTCTGCCTGGTTTTGCTCCGACTCCGAGGACTTCTCTGCAGATCATGCACATCACCCTCGGCGGCGGAAAGATCAAGTTGCAGTTCTGACCTTGGACATTTCTACAAAATCAGACAGGACCTCACTAGGCCTCAGCGCTCAGCTCTTCAATCTCAGAAGTGGATCAATCAGAAATCCCTTACAACTTACACTAAACGTTGGGCCAACCGGTGGTACGGTGTAGCCTGTGGGACTTGCGGTACCTCCGCACATCCTGCATAAATTGCATGTTGGTATGGATCGGGAGTTTAAGGTCCAGTTTCTGACAAGCAAGCACTGCAGGAGAAACTCTGAGAAATGCGTCGGAGGTCATGCCGAGTGACGGGTTAATCAGCTCGCGTAACGACTGCAAAAAAAAAAAAATGAAGCGCTGAAGGTAAGCCTGATATCAAGTTCTGTTTCAATCTCAATTTCGGGAAAGGCGCACTCTGAAACTACTCTGAATAACCGGGCTCGGCAAAACTCTCTGAATTCAAAGCGTCATCTACTTATTGAAAATTCCTGCGGAGAGCCAGCGGGAAGTCACGGAAGATCATACTATTCAAAATCATCCACTTACAAATGCATCAGAATCCAGATAATTATTGAAAATTCCTGCGCGAGCTTTATTCAAGCGGGGATGTGACGCAAATCCAGGTTCAAGTCATCTAGCACTGATGAAAAATCGTGTCCTGCCTGCCCGAGATGCCCATGCCAAAAAAGACCCGCCGTCTCGGCTGAGAACATTCAAACAATACCCAGAATCTGCCAAAACACTCTACCAATCAGCAGTCCGTCATTTCTCCATTCACTCCTTCTAGCGGCATCCGTTTGCATCTCCGCCGTAAAAATCCCTTGTCCAGTGCGGTGTTTGACGATCTTATCGACTATGCCTTGGGTGAACTCAGGATGACCCTGCACCGTGATGATCCTGATCTTGGTCAGATCATCCACGTGTGGTATTGTCTCCGACTCGGAATGGATGGGTGTGGGTATAGACGCATAGGAAGATCCTTCGAAGGCAACCATGCCTTGATTATAGGACACGGAAGTCGATCCGAGGAGGTGAAAACCTGGTGGAACATAAGGAACGTGATCCTGGTGCATTTCTTCGATATTCTGGAATAGGATCGTCGAATTGCGTGTGTCAAAAGAACAGCGGACTTGGGGGATAAGACGCACAAGAGTTTCAGTACCGAAAACCTCCTTTCCAAGACTGGTTAGCGTTAAAGCAGTAGGGCCAATCTCCCACTTTCCGCCGTTCTTGATGCATTCGCCTCCTAGTGCGCGAGCAACGATTTGATGTCCGAAGCATATTCCTGGAAAGGTTGGCTTGAAGGAGTTCAAGATGGTGCTTGCGATGATTGCTCACCGAAAATCTTGATCTTCGGGTGGTTATTGGCCAGTTGAGATATGAAGGCTACTAGCTTATTGATCCATTCGACGTCTGCATATGCAGATGAGCCTATATAGCATCGATGTTTGATCAAGTCAAGGTCTATCGAAGAATTACAACGCACCACTCCCAGTCAACATAACGACATCATACTCCCTTATCGCCTGCTCTGACGGGTACTCCATCTTCACCACATCAAAAGGATCCATTGTAAACGTAGATTCAACATCTAGGTTGCTGGGCAACGAATTCTTCATAAGTGCAGCGAATATTCGAGGATATTTTCCATCCTCAGCGACAACATCCGGGATAGGGACGTCGCAGACTAGAAGGGCGATACGCTTGGCCATTGTGATGATATTTCAAGGTCTAAGAGTTACTGAGCATATAGTAAGCATTCGCGAAGTCCCCAAATGATGTCTGAAAAGATGCTTGGACGCCAAAAGGTGTCGATTCAATAGCTGCTAGAAAGCTGGAAAGAGGTGAGGTAGAGATATTGCCTGATATTGCCATGCCTATTCGGTTCGGCCGAACAGCCCGATGCGGCAGTACTTTCCTGCGGATACAAACGACCCATCTTCCAGCATACTACATATTTCCTTTGATCCCTTTCGAAATCAGCGAAGGTGAAAATTATAAACTCAAGGGGCGTTCCTACTGTCAATATAGTAGCATTACGAACGAGAAGTTGTCCATCGGGAAAAGAACGTATTGTTCAACTGTGCGAACTCGAACACTTCGAATATTCACCTTAGCCTTGGTGTAATCAGCTACGATAGCCTACTCTGGATACAGCAAGCCAGAACTCTGACCCACCCTCCTCACTCCATCCTACAGGACCGAGGTCGCACTCGGCACAAGCCAGCAGTTTCAGCTTTTTACCTAGAAAGAAAATACGTTGTGAGTGTCTATAGACAATACGAAGTGAGATTGCTTGCCTGTAGCGGATGTAGCGATACTCTCGACAGGCCGAGAAAACCCAATGTTCTCAAACTTCATCGGAGAGGGGGTGACGAGCCACCAGTGCGTCTTCTCAAGGGGACTCGGTAGAGCAGGGAGGAGTGGATGTGAGGAGGAAACATTGGGAGGGTCGATCTGTATCGTTGTATGAGGAACAAAACATATTCATATTTTGATTAAAATAATTCACCTGCATACCCGGTCCTTCGACCAACACAGCTACATTTTCTAGAAGAATAATACTGCTGCATCTAGGACATAGAATCCTGGATTTGTTGCTTCTTGAGGAACCAGACACCGTAACGAGGTCATCTATTTTTTCGTAAGAGGACATTGTTTTTGGAGCAGGCCCGATTCGCGATGCGCTTGGTGCCTGAAGTGCCTCCCAAACGCCTGCAGGAACTTCCGTCGTGGTAGTTTCTGAATCTGGGTGTAATTCAAACCGCATCTCATACCAGGGCCTCGCACCGTGAGTTACGGTGCTTTTCCCCACCAACTCAAATCCTGCCTTCTGGTAGAGCGGTATGAGTTCCTCATGCGCTATCAATAAGGCACGTTGATATTCCGAATCAGACGCACTCTTCAGCCGGGAGATGTATTCGCGCAATAATTTGAGTGCGACACCCTGCCTACGATGCTTATCCGATACACATACAGAGTGTATGCAAACAGAAGGTCCGGACGGTATATGCGTAGACATGGATTCATGAGTGAGAGTTTCTCCCTGTGCCCGAGTAGAACAGATGTAGCCGATAAGCTGCCGCCCGTTTTGAGACTGCGTGTAGGCACCAAGGAAGAGATCTCCTGCTTGAGATTGACGCAGTCTAAGCAAGACATTTGTCGCGTTGAGTGTATGTGCCTTTCAAGCCAGGGACCAGATGAGATATCACCGGAATGCTTCTAGACTGGCGGCTTCGTCTGCAGGGTATCCTGAAAGAAAGATCAGTGTAAGATTTTTCATTACTGTAACTTGCATGAGACCTCGTACCGTCTTTTTCAATTTCTATCGCGACATCCAAGTCATATACAGATACAAGGTCAAAAACGAGTTCAGGACGGGACATTTTGAGGTGGTTATAAAAGAAGAGTCAAGCAGTTTACGTAAATGGTAAATCCTCCTTCCACTCGACCACGACCATCCTACAATTTCTCAAATCTTTGCTACATTCAAAGATAATTGATTTGTTGGCGTTTCAAGATTATTGATACGGACGACTGGAAAAGCACACATCGCGCATCCCACCTTCACGAGGAACCCAATAAAGCGATATTAGTACACCTGAACGACCTTGACATTGTTGATTCTGAGGGTAGATCTAATCTCAGCGGAATATTGCGCCTACTATGCTACCCATAGCTCGATCCCTCTTCAAGGTCCAGGTGTTGTATGGGTGCCTGGGCCGAACGTGTCTCTACCCATTACAACCACTTTTTTCGCCCCGAGTCAGAACGAATCCTCCTTCAGTTCTTTGAACACTCCAAGTTCCTCACTCACCTGAACCTCGGGTCTCTCCGACCAGCCGGCACCCAAAAGCCAGCTATCTCAGGCTACGGATACGGGTTTATGCTCGAATTATCTCTTCGAGACTCGGATCGGTGGCCCTCTGTCTGATGACAGGCAGGGTTCGTGTGTTAAGCTGACTTCCTTGGTCCTCCTCTGCATTCCCCACACTGCATCTGTAGCATATACCTTTTCACTTGTTGCTGGCAAGGGTCAGATTCTGGTCTGGGCCTTGAAGCTTGCACTGGAATACCGAATGACCCCGTTCATCATTTAGTGGACTTGAAACCCCATCGTAGATTATCTATGTAAGATAACAGTGAAAGCCGCATTCATCCCATAAGTCTAGGTCTGTAAGCTGAAAAGGTACTTTTCTTTGCCTTATTAGCGGCGTTATGGCTGTTCGCTGTTCCCTTTGAAGCTTGAAATACTTTCTGTCCTGCGATGGGAAGTATCCGGATAGTCGGTATATATTTGACGACTCTAATTGCAAATGCCTTCGTTGTGCTCAAGATATTCAGCAATCAAGGACCACGAACGTTGGTCGGCGTTGTGCCCCATATAGAAATCAGGTCTGCTACATTCAAACGCGATGCATTTCTCCAAAACATACGCCAAACTTCTACTTGATCTCCCACCAGAGTTACGAGAGAATGCAATACAATACAGACAGGTCACTTGGGTTTACTTCTTCTTCCTCCTGGTTCTTGAATCTCATATTCTAGTATCTTAGCTAAAGAAACTCCTCAATCAAGTCGTTCTAGAACTCAGCTCTCTAGGCTTGAGCCCGAATGTTTTACATGAGCTCTTGGAGGAAGAGAACGTGTCTGACAAGGGGAAAGAGAAGCAAGTTGTCGATCCGGACTCATCGTCGTCCGAGCTTTCACACCATCCAAAGGTTGTGTACGAATTCAATAACAAGTCAGGGAAGATTAAGCCTCGGTTGAGAATTTGGGTCGCATCTCCTCTTCCGACTCCGTCAGTTAGTCAGCCCGAATCGGAGGACAACTCGGATTTTGCATCGTCGGAAACTGAGCTAGCTGACAGTGGAAGTCGAAGAGATGACGAGAGCTCAGGGACGGTTTCCGATATGTTTCGAGGGGACGAAATCAGCTTGCTGTGGGCTCTTCAGAGAAGAGCTGCAGCACAAGATTGGGAGGAGGAAAGATCGAGAGTTGAAGAGGTTATGTGAGTATTCGTTGTTGACCCTGCTTTCTGTTGCTTCAACTCTATTTTAGTGATGATGATGACAACCAGTCGCATTCTGAGGCACGTCCAACCGTTTCGTCTGATACCAATGGAGCACCTCGAGAGGTCGTTGTTCCCCTCGTCAAGGATTCGGCTTTCTTTCAACTTCTATCGGGTGCACTGCACCATCTATCGGATCATCTTTCGACGATGTATTCAGATTTTACGGACACGCTGACATCGTTGTCAAAAGGCATAGGAGACTCAGCCAGGCCTGTCTCCTCGACATCGAGCTCCTTCCACCCTTATTCCGCACTAACACATCCCGGGTTCATTACCTCTTCTGCGCGAACGAACAAGGTGTGTTGTACCTTGATTTCTTGAATTACGGCTGTATTCATGCTTTGTTTCCAGAGCGATCTATACTCCTGGCGCGAAATATTTCAGCTTTACATCGAAGCGGAAGTATTTCAAAGCGTGAACGAAAGCCATCCAGGTGAACAGCCAATCGAGGAAAGTGAAAACCGATTAAAGATCTTTGCTGACCGCGTGGCACAAAGAGGTCTTGGTGATCAGAGAAAGCTCAAGTCGAAGCAGAGTGTTGCAATGTTGGAAACTTTCTTGGAGTTGAATATGTTTATCATAAATATCCGAAAGGTGTGGATCGATCTTTTGGGTCTTTCGGATTGGAGTATTGACTTGATCATAGTTCCAGCTCGCTAATTCAGAAGCAACGCGAAAAATTCTCAAGAAACACGCGAAACGCACGGCGTTACCTCTACCAGGAGACGATTATTACACTCAAGAGATGGCTCTCATTCCTCAAACCAATTCATCATTCGCTTCACTCCCCCGTGTCCTCGTTCAAGCAATTGGAGAGATACTGCTCCCTATCGTTCCGCACCTAGACGATTATTCGTGTATTATCTGCACGAACATCGCTTTTAAACCGATAAGACTCGCGTGTGGGCATTTATTTTGTGTCAGATGCTTGGTCAAGATGCAGAAACGCGGGCAGGGCGATTGCCCGATGTGTAGAGCACCGACCGTATTGACGGCTGATCGATGTGGGTGTTTATCTTTCTAATGCACAGAATTTTTCAGCTGATTTATATCTTACACAGCGAATGTAGATTGGGCACTTCTTAATTTTATGCAGGACTGGTTTCCGGTTGAAGCTCATGCGAAGCTGAAACAAAACGAAAAGGAGGCTACGGAGGAACAGCTTATAGAGATGGGTATTGACCCGGTTCAGAAGTGCATCGTTATGTGAGTTGGAAGGTTTTAGGATATCATATATTGGGTCTTTTTTTTGGGTGGGATAATTGTTATAAGGTCGAACAGAAGCCGAAGTACGATATTGCACCTCGTTTCGTAACGCAGGATAATTTACGGACTCGTCTATGTTATTATTAGATATAATAGAGGTTCCCTTGCTCACTGGTTTCTATGAAAACGATGGAACAGCTTGCATAATAGAGTAGTCAGAGAAAAGTTACGATTCTTCCTCCAACGTCTCCTCCATCAGCCTCTGCTCGTAATCCTTGTTCAATGCATCGATAAAACTTTGGAACCCTTTCCCATCTTCAAGAAAGTAGGACAGATTCATAATGCTCATGCCTATACGATGGTCGGTGACGCGTTCCTGACAGACGGTCCTTAGTTTCAAATTCCAGAAAATTGACAAAGAATCATACCTGCGCATAATTGTAAGTTCGTATTTTTTCGCTTCTATCTGCACTCTTCACTAGATTGTTCTTAGCGGCTCGCCGCTGTGCGATCTCGCGCGTAATTTTTTGATCCATGAGCCGTGCAGAAAGGACTTGAAATGCTCGGCGTTTGTTCTGTAATGAAAACGACATTAGCAACCTTTTAGATCAGTGAAAGAATTGAACCTACCTGATGCTGACTACGTTCATCTTGCATCGACACTGTGATACCCGTTGGTATATGGGTAAGACGAACAGCTGATTCGGTTTTGTTTACATGCTATACAAGATGATTCAGAGGAGTCGCATGGAGTGTTGAAGAATAAACGCGTACTTGGCCTCCGGCACCCCTGGCTCGCATCACCTCAAGTTTGATATCGTCCATAGAAAAGAGTTCCTCTTTCTGTACATCTTGTTCCTCTAGTAAAGGTAACACCTTGAATGTAGATTAGTAGACGCATACCGAGGGTGAAAAGGTTCTTAGCTCACGATAACGGCGATAGTACTCGTATGTACTCTTCCAGAAGCTTCTGTCGCAGGGACCCTCTGCACACGATGAACGCCACTCTCCCACCTCAGCGCATCGTAGGCACCTGGTCCCTTAATCTCGACAATAGCATCCTTCGTTCCACCACCTTCGTTCTCGTTTTCAGCCACCACAGTCGCCTTCCACGAGTTCGTCTGAGCGAATCGCGTGTACATTCTTAGCAGGGTAGCGAGGAAGAGCGAGGACTCTGTCCCGCCAACGCCTGATTTGAGTTCGACGAGAGCAGAGAGTGTGCCTGTGGAGGAAGGTCGAACGAGTGAGGCGAGTGAGGCAGGGAAAGTGTTTTCGAGAATATTGTGAAGTGTTCTTTCTAGTTGGTGATACTCTGAACTCGCGAGTTCTCTCATCGAAGGGTCGGGGTCGTTAAGTAGAGATTTCACGTCGTCTAGAAGCTACTGCGGGGTATTTCTGAATTCAGTGAAACTACTGGTTAGTTGAATTCAGGTGAAGACTGGACCTTCTGAATAGATGTCCACTTGTCCCAAGCCGTTTGTAATGGTTCGGAATCTTTTAGTTGGCGGAGACGTGTTTTGTTTTCTGGAGTAGACATATTCCCTGAAAGCTAGAGATCAAAGGCAATGAAGTGAATTCAGCCATGGATTCATGAGTGTATGTACGTTACCTGGGACTGAATAGTCGCTCGGTCATTAATACGTTTCTGAACGACTCGCAAGATACGCGAATTTTCGTTCGAAATTTTGTCGGTAGCTGAATTTTTCTGTAAAAGAAGAGAAGAAGTGGATATGCTACGAAGTGTTTGGCGGAGACATGATCGTGGAAGAGAGAGCATTTCGAGCGCCCTCTGCCGGTCCGCGCAGCCTCTCCTTCTCATCTACATACTTACATAAGTATCCCTGCACTGAATTCACTACAATACCGAAACTCAACGCCTAGAAAACAAATTTTAGGAGGGTTGATCTATACTCTCAGGGCCCTCTCTCATCGCTATGCTTTCCCTTCTGATGGACGCTCTGCAAGTAAAGGACCTTTCTCTCAGCTGCGAAGAAATACTACGGCCTGACTTATACACGTCCAGGATGGCCTTCAAGACCTTCTTGCACAATCATCCTACGCGTCCATTTGTCCAGGATGCACGAAAGCGCGTTGCTCTTGATCGTACAATCTATCCACGGATCTGGTGACGTGCGCTGCATCATTATTGGTGAATTCAAGAGTCACCAGGAGCAGTAGCCTGGGTAGCTCTTCTTGCTAATAGCAATTTCACAGTGCTCTTATTACGGGTCGTATGCCAGGGGGGCATACGACACTCTCAGCATGAGAAGGCGGTAGTCGAAAGTAGCTGCCAGCACTCACTTTCAAGTTTCTATGAACCAGCTCATCTCGCTGTCAGGGACTCATGCGGCGTCAGATGTTCACTAATACCTAGTCTGCTGCTTCCATCATGCGAATATGACGTCTTCCAAGCCGTTCTCTGGGTCTGTGACAACCTTTCGTATCTGGTATTCTGATTCTGTGCGTTGAAAAACGTAAATACAAATGACAATTCCCTACTACGCGGGGTTTCAGCGATGTGCCGTACGTATATAATAAGTATTTGGTTGGTATTGGTGTGTGTCTTCAACGGAAGGATAATAAACGTAGAAAATGCTATGAGTGAATAACGGAAAGCAAATGGGTTCGCAAAAATTGTACTCGTATGATGCTTGAATGAAATGGAAACATATGGTGATGAGACCCCTTCGTAAATCAAGGAACTAGGAACTATGTGGGTTTGGCTCGTCAAGAGAAAGTGACATAGAAGGACATTATTTATGTTATAGATGTCGAGACTGGGGACAGGAAGGGAAAGGACGTCCTGAAGATTTAGACCGGCAGGAGTATAAAGTGAGAAGACTGTTCACAAGAACCTCCTCAACCTCGAGGGAAGATGAAAACGGAGGGAATATTGGTTATAGAGAATTTACCCCTCCCCGGGAGGAAAACGGGAAAAAAAAACAGTGAACCGGTCTAAACAGTAAATACTATAATAATAGTGACAAGGTTTAAAGGAGGTATCGATGAACAAGCAAGAAAACACGACGCGAAACAATGTCCGAAACAGAAAAAGACAGATGCAGAAGACAGAAGAACAGAGCGAATAGGGAGAAAATGATGCAAACAAACATGCAAGGAGGCGAGGAACTTGGGGACAGATGATGAATTGAGATGAAATTCTTCCCGGATGGCCAGGTCTGAGGTAAATAACCTCGTTCAGACCTCAATTAATGCGTCCGAGTGCTCGGAGTCGGTCATGCTCTTCGTTAGTGTCTTCACTAGTGAGCTGTCCTTATCGCTAGCAGCTGGTGGAGTGGTCTCTACTTCCTCCTCCACCTCAGCACAAACACCGAGCTCGCTCGGTATAGCCCGTTGCTGCTCATCTGCCTCCAAGGCACCTTCCCCACAAAGAGCGCTATCTTGACTTCCGGTACCCCGCACCGCGACCGCAACGTTTGTCTTGGCAGATCTCGAATTAGCCCGATATGCATTACCCCAATCAGAGATGGAAGGAAACGTGAATTCAATGGGCGAGTCCGAGTCGTTCGTTATCTGTGTCTCCGTCTGCCGTGACTCTGTATGTGCTGGTGAATTTAACGTTATCGCTCCTTCCTCTCCCATATTAGTCCCTTCCTGATCTCTTTTCTCTTCCTTTTCTCTCTCCTTCGTTCTCCGCCTCACAGACCCAAGTCGTATACTCTCAGGTCTCTTCAGAATGGCGTCAGCCAGGAGTTCATTGACTCCACCATCCTCCTCCTCCTCCTCCTCCTCATCTTCCTCGTGGTATCGGTGACGCTCCGCGCATCCACTACCGCCGCTGCCACTCTCGTTACCTTCATCCTCAACACTAACAGCAACCCAATCCTCCACGGGCTCTCTCTGCGCGTCCCCAGTCTTAGTTTGGCCGCCCCCTACCCTGAAACTACCCGCCTGTTGTCTGACCCTTCCCCTCTTCCTTCCTCTATCAAACGCTCCCCTCATTGCCAGACTCGGAGAGGTATGAGCGGCCGAGTCCGGGCTCATCTCCTCAGACCCAACAGAGCTCGTGCTACTGCTCGCATGTACGCTTCCATTCCCATTAACATTTAGTCCCAGCCCGTATCCCATGCTCATTCCCATTCCCATCGCCGCCCCCACACTAGACCCTGAAGCGCCGCCGCCACCACCTCCACCCATGTTCAACATATTCAAGAACTGTGCCGGGTGTACCTGAGGCGGGAAACTGGCCAGTCTGCTCTGTACGCTCTGCGTACCTTGCACAGCAGGTTGAGTTGCCGAAGAAGGCGAGCCTGGGCCCATAGGGTATGGAAAAAAAGGCGAATGTGGAGAGGAGTAAGCCGATAGGCTCATTGGAGACATCATTCCCATGCCTGGAGGTGGTGAGAACATTCCATTCAGACCAGCATATCCGTTTATGGAAGAAGAAATCGTTGGAGAATTTACGGTTGAGGTTGAACTAGAGCTAGAGCCGGTGGCAACAGTAGAAACGGACGCTGAGGGTTGCGACGTTTGAGAAGATCCGGGGAGTGGAGGTTGCCCGTATGGGTTTGGTGAAGGACTCGAGCTGCCAGTTGGAGAAGGAGAGGTACCTGATTGACTTGCGGGTACTTGCAAGTGATGAAGCTGGCCCGGTAGAGGACCTTGAGGCATGACATACGAGGCATATGCATGTAGTTGATGCATAAGATGCCCCATTTGTGTGTGCAGCTAATCGATCGTCAGATACAACCGATGCTACAGCTCGGCAAGATACTTACCTCTGCTTCTCTTCTCCTCCACACGCTCCCCTCCCATCTCAACATGTCCACCTCCTTGCTGACTTTGTCCAACTGCTCACGGCTTTTCTCCTCTCTCATCCTTGCAGCTTCCAGCGCGCCTCGCAGTGATGCAATCTGTGTCTGCGTTGACAAACCCGCGCTCCCATTCCCAGACGAACCGACAGACTGTGAAGGCGTACTGGTGCCTGAGTACGAGGGAGTAGGTGCCCTTGTGGGTGGGTGACGGGAGGCATGCCCTGGCATCACGCCTCGACTTGACCCGGTTGCAGATTCTGAATTGGAAACAAATGGTAACGCCGCACCATTGACGTTTAGTGATCTGCCCGGCGTCGCACCCACGGCAAAGGGATCAGACACGCCGTTCACTGGCCCGTTTAATGTTGGAAAGGTTATGGGTATAGAATAATCATGCTCTTCATCTGTGGCTGCCGCAGGTAACGAGGGTGACACTTCTGAGTATGATTCAGGCGTGGAGTTATATGAAGGCATTGATACAGATGTCGACATACCAAATGCATCTGCGCTGCCATGTGCTTGCCGTGATGTAGATCGAAATCGCGGGGGTTTACAATTATGAGAGGTAGAAGGTGAAGGTGAGGGTGAGGGTACGTTACTTCTGCCAGCACGCACTGTGGATGAAGAGGATGAGGCAGGAGGAAGTGAATGAGACGAGGAAAGGTTTGCATTTTTGCCGCCGCTGTGATTACGATCTTGCTTTTTGTTTTTGTTACGCCGGGTGCTATTCGGAGGAGATAAGATGGCAGACTGCTCATCCTGGAGCTCTTTGGTAGATGGCATACAGGGGGACTGTACAAATGTCGGCACAGTAGAAGGTGAGTCACCGAACGACACGCTGTCATGGGGGGAATGAGGGTGGTGAATTGTCGGGAGAGTGGAACACGGTGGCAACGCGGCCTCCAATGGCCGCTCCTTGGGCGTAGCATTGAAGGTGTCGTCAAGGTCTTCAGCAGGGCGAAGGATCGGAGTAATGAGGGCAATGTCAACCTCATCCTGGTCCTTCTCGTTGTCATCGGCGCTTCTGCTCGAGCTAGGACCACGTGAATGACCCGAGTCAGGGAGACGACTTGAGCTGGCACTGGCGGAAGACACGGAGCGAGAAGAAGACTGATCACGGGAGCGCGAACGTTCTGGCATACAGCCAGTTGGTTCCTGTGAAATTGAATTCGATGTGCTCAGTGCAGACCCAGGAGTACCCAGCTCCACTGCCTTGAGAAGTCTTGCCAGATCTCGAGCCTTTTTACCACCTTTCATCAGCTCCTTCATCGGGTCCTTTCCTCGTCTTCGACGCTCT
>JH814867.1:103213-122008 GCA_000296255.1 Omphalotus olearius VT 653.13
TTTCGCCGACTATGGCAAAGCCTCGGCCGTCAGTAAGTCTGCAACACAGAGTCGACAAATGACGCTCACCGACTTGACATTGTTCTGTTGTTGAAATAAGAGAAGCAGGGTGAGAAGAGATGGCGAGAAGAATGACTAGTCTGATACACACCAGTGAGATGATTGCTCTCATGAGGAATCAAGTTTCGCAGGTTGGAGCGCCAGAAGACGGCAGAGCCGGCGAGAACAAGAGCAGCGACTGTGGATGCTACGATGAGAGCAGGATGAGGGAAATTGTAGTCGTCTTGCTCATCGTTCATGGCGATGGACAAGGGGATAGAGAGAGACTGAACAGACGGTGACACATAAGAGAATTCCGAGGGAGCACTATAAATTCCAGCTCCGCTAGGCACGAAAGCACGAGGCTCACTTGTACCATTCACAGCCAGCCAGGAGCAAACCACGTCTCTGGTATAAATACATGTATGTCTTGTAATTATATTTATCTCCTTTCACGACATGCTGGTCACCCACCCCGAGTAATTCTCTTTGGGAACTGTACCCACATGCCCTAGTCTCTGCAAAAATAGATTATCTGTTGACTCGACTCTCGGCCCGTTCGGCTAGACACGTTGTCTGCATCTTTAGGAACAAATAAGATGGCTCATCAGTCACGTGAAGCTTTCAGTCGCGTGCTACGTAATGCTGTGTGGTCTGCTTTCTCGCAACCAAGCATGTTCCACCAGTCGTTGGCCAAACTAACCTCTCTTTCAACTCAGACACTGTCCTTGCTGCTCGAACGTCAACGAGGCTCTTTACTACCTTCATACTCTACCGATTCCCTCAACAGTAACAGTAGTAGAAATGGCAGCACACTTCATTTGCCTCAAATTATCCAGAACCTTCGCCAGCTTCGGACTGGGATTCTTGAAATGGAACAGCGGGACGGGCGGACAGAAGCTGTCAGGCTTCTGAGGAGTCAGTATGATAGGATGGCAAGTATGCTTCCTGGCGTGGAGGATGTTGAGAGGTTTGACCTCTTCACTTCATTTACTCTTACTGGCCTTCATTTCATTCTGCAGTTTGGAAGCTCCAGCACCAAAAACTCCTGAACCTCCTTCTCCATCTGGGTCGAATCCATCTCTGGCGCCCCTACCACCCACACCGCCCTCTAAAGCTTATGATGTTGATAATGAAACCATCTACACACCCTATACGGATGATCCCGAGGCGAACTTTGGCGACCCTAGTATTATGCTTCAAACGCAGCGTAATATGATGAATGGTGTGTGCTTTGCGGCGTGTCCTCTCATTTTTCGTGACTGGCCAGCTCAACTCGTTCACGTCTCAAAGAACAAGACGCCCATCTTGACCGTCTTTCTCATTCCATCAACCGCCAACGAGATCTGTCACTGCAAATCAATGACGAGCTTGATGTACATCATGGCTTACTAGAAGAGCTTGATACAGAGCTTGACCGGACAGAGTCACGCTTAAGTGGAGCACGAAGAAGATTAGATAGAGTTGCTAGAGGCGTGAAGGGTAACGGTATGTTCACCCTTTTGCTCGGGTTTCTGGTACATTAAGCTGCTCTCAATAGGCTCGACTGTTGCCATTGCCATTCTTATCCTGGTGTTGTTAATACTTATCATCGTGTTCAAAACATGATGTTTATCCAGTGCTCGGCAAGCATTGATCTGCATTCAGTTATTCTTCTACATACCTTCTGCCGTCGCCTTGTTCGTTTTTCTCTTTTCGATTTCTTCATTGGCATCTTTAGGTCATCTGTAGATCATGGTATACACAGCATTCTCCATTCACACCTCTATTTCATTCATTCAATTCCTGCATCTATCTCACGAACTTTGCTAGTGAGGCACCATGCGGCAAGTTGCTTCGTTGGTGAGTGTCAGATACTCTACTTGGTGCTATATCATCGAGCTAAACCATGCCTCGATATTCGCCCAGACCTTTGCGGAGTCCCGAAAGAGTCTTTGCAAGTTCTTCTAGCTTGGCTATGTACGAGCCATATGCCTGATACACTCGGATCCGCAGTTCGACAGCGAATGCACTGGGAATGGCGTATTGAGGACATGGCTGCAGTTTCTTGATTTTTTTAGATTGCTATCATATCTTGACCACCGAAGATCGCAATGCGCATGCTTGACTACTGTTCAAGGAATTATGATTCATTTTTCATCTTCTTACGACGATCATGTGCCTTCCATGAAAAGCCGCGCAGCCGCTCTCGCATGCATTGTCCTTTCCGTTGTACTCATGAATCATGACAAAGTTACAGTCCTCAGTCTCCCCGGTTCCGCTACATAGGCGTGCGCATAACTATCACTCGTGTGTATGCCCTTCACCGATTTCATTCTCTCTCCTGCCTCGGGCCCCAGAGAATGGTGCTCTGAAGATGAAAAACTCACGGATGCAGGACTTTTCCCTTATCAATTAGCGTGCTCGATACCCACGCTATATCAGCGCCAACCTGAAGCATCCAATGAATGAGCTTGTGTATCAGACATTGGATGTAGGGTTGAGGAATAGATCTGACACGTGTATACATATGTCTACCGTACCATTGGCACTGTGACCGCGCCGTCGGGTTTGGTACAAGAGACACGAGACACGTATTCCCTACGTACTTACAGTATTCATGTTTAAATTAACGGAAGAAAATAATAAACTTGATGATGGCCTGGGCCCTGTTGATGTCGGATGTAGAAACCGAGAACATCGTTCTCGACCTCAGGGATATCCGTTGCAACCGCTAAGCCGATGCTACTTACGCCTGTCGAAAGGCGATAGCAGGCGGTGGCGTCGAATACTCCATTATGTAATCCAATATTTGCTTGCCGCATTTCAACGGGAAATTCAATGCAAGACTCAGGTGACGGATGGAAACCGCTATATTCCTGGTCTAAAAGTGATGTCCGGAATGTTCATATATCGTCGACCTTGACGGACGTCTACAATTCGGTAGAGCTCCTCGAATCGACTCTTCATCCACTCCGAGATGCCATTGCTTGACTTTTTCGGAAATGGGTCGCGAAACTATATCAGGGATTTATCGAAAGTCGGTGTTCAGGTCAACTCGAAATCTGGTTCAGTGAGTGCGTCGGACAAGGTTGAATTTGACGTGATAGTTGTCGGTGGAGGTATGTCACTCTTTCGTCTACATACGTTGTCAGATGTCATTCTTGTCCGAAGGAACGTCTGGGTGTGTACTGGCGGCGCGTCTCACTGAGGATCCTTCGATTCGTGTCTTACTTTTAGAGGCAGGAGTAAGGTGAATGAACACAGTGAAGTAAACCCGATTTTGAGTGCTCACTGTCAGGACAACAGTGGTGTAAGCCAAATCTACTCTAGAATCCCTGGAGCTTTCAGTCGTTTGTTTCTGTCCAAGCATGTATATCAGCTTTACACTGCACCACAAGAGAATTTGCGAAACAAGAAGAAGTTTTGGCCCAGAGGTAGGTCTGTTTCTAACAATCAATTCGTCATTGCTGGAGGTTACATTTTCTTTAGGAAAGTTACTAGGAGGATGTGAGAGAACCTTCAGCTCTTATTGCGCGAGGAATTTAACCGATAGTCTGATCCAGGTTCTTCAATACATGCTGAGATGTTTGTCTATCTTCATTCCTCTGAATATGTTCTCTTGTTCTGAGCTGTTGCGATCCTCTCAGGGCACAATACGGTGCACCCGGTGACTTCGACGAATGGGCTCAAATCACAGGCGATGATAGTTGGTCTTGGAAAAATTTCAGCAGGTAAGCATTCGCCATGTCTAAACGCTGAGCTTCTCTCATTCTCATCACTTGAAATTGTAGCTATTTCGCAAAGTTCGAGAAATATACCCCCGATTTAGATCATCCATACGTCGATATGTCAAACAAGGGCACTAATGGACCAGTCACCGTCGGGTATTTTAATGTCTTTGCTCAATCCAGCCGCGATTTTGTGAAAGCGTGTCTGAATTTGAAGATACCCTTTAGTGCAGACTTCAATCAGGCTTCTGGTACACGCGGTGTGAACCGAGTGAGTATCTCGCTCTGTTTGAAGGTGTACTAGTAGCTGACTGGAGATATTCAACCCCTCAGATCAGTGCGTCTTTGAAATTCCATCGTCATATATGTACAAGCACTAACTGTAAACGATTGCAGTGACCTATGTCGATGAGAACCGACAGCGTGTGTCGAGCGAGAGCGCGTATCTGACCCCGGATGTGCTTTCAAGGCCAAATCTCAAAGTCGCCATACACGCTCAAGTAACGAGAATTCTATTCGAAGAAATCGATGGAAACACCCGAGCAGTAGGTGTCGAATTCACAAACAATAAAGGTGCCACGCTGTATCAGGCCCGTACTCGTAACGAGGTTATTGTCTCGTAGGTGCTGTAAACCTTCTGCGAAACTTTTTTGCTGAGTCCGCTCATTTACCACAGAGCTGGTGCCGTTCACTCTCCTCAGGTAAGAAAGACGGAGGATTGGACCCAGAGAATGTCGACTAATCAACCGGCCGGCCCTTCTTTTGACAGATTCTCATGCTGTCCGGTATAGGGCCTGCCAAACATCTTACTGAGCACGGCATTCCGGTCGTTCGTGATCTTTCCTGCGTCGGGGAGAACCTCATAGATCATCCGGTCCTCGATTTTGCTTTCAAAGATAAAACAAACACGGCACCAAAGTTTATGTTACCTCGGACCTTGGGGGATGTCTTCAAGTTCATAAGCGCTGCCGTATACTATCTCTTCACAAGACGCGGAGCTCTAGCGACCAATGTATGTGATGGACCCTTGGTCGAGGTAATTGCTAAAATATCGCACCGCACCAGTGGGGGGAGGCGGCCGCGTTTTGTCGTTCGGATGACCCCGAACTGTTCCCTCCGGAAGAGAACGCTACAATCAAAACCTTGAAGGATAGCACATCCAGTCCGGATAGTCCTGACCTGGAAGTTTTCACTATCCCGTTGGGCGTCACCGAACATGGCCAGAAAACGTGGCAAGTGCCTACGGTCTCTATTCATGTGTGCCTCCTGAGGTAAGATTATGGCATGCATCTTGATCCTTTCACTAAACGTTTGAACACTCAGGCCACTGAGTACGGGCTATATCAAACTCAAGTCTAGTAGCCCCTGGGATTACCCAATTATCAATCCTAAGTATGGTTGGTTCAGGTTTCTTTGGGTCGACTTATTGTTCTAATGCATCTCAAGCTATCTCCAAAACAAGGATGATGTTGCAAGGCTAATGCGAGGATCCCGACTTTGCCTAAAAATTGCTCATACAGAACCCTTCTCTCATCGAGTTGATTGGAATTACCGTGGTCCAGAAGCCGCGACTCTGGATATGGCATTGGATTCCAAATCGGATGAGGAAATCGAAGACCTCGTTCGTAGTCGGTTAGAAACTTTGTAAGAATCCTTCACCCTGCACCGTCCTTCCTTCTAATCATTGAATGCCTCCTGATTTGTTAGATATCATCCAACTAGTACCTGCCGGATGGCACTTCAGGAGGCTGGAGGCGTTGTAGACTCGCAATGTAGAGTATACGGTGTACTTGGATTACGGGTGTGCGATGCTTCAATTTTTCCATCCATTGTTTCTGGGCACACGGTAGGTGGTAAGATCTTGTGCGTTACTCATGAACCTGATTGTTTCCCTTATCATCGTAGGCTGGAGCATGTTTTGCTATAGGGGAGAAATTGTCTGAAATATTAAAAGAACAGCTAGGCAGTAGCAAGGCTTGAAGCCTGAAGGCTCATACTCTTTTGGCTTGTATGTTCTGTATAATTTCCGAACAACCTGGCATTTAAACTTTGGGGTTGCCCTACCAAAACATTGGCTACCCACGGACGGGATCTTCGTCTTTCGTTCAAATTAACGATCCACTCTGAACTGCTTGGGTGCGCGAGGACTTGATTTGAGACTATGGATAGACATTCAAGTTACAATGAGATGGGATCTGCAGCCAGTGAGAAGGTCTCAGCTGCGGGATCTTTGACCATTGGCTACGGCTACGACGCCAGCGGAGCTTATATACCGTGCGAGGGAAGGTCAAGACTTGCCTTCAAGTTGAAGCTGTTCTTTTCAGAGATCATCGTTCGGATGCCACCATTCCGCCTGCACCTTGCGTCAAGGAAAAGTTAGAGACACCGTTCGCCTTGCTATCGTTAACAGAGAGGTTTGGGTACCGTCTTATGGCCTGGGTCAGTAAATTGATAGGTAGTGAGCATATTCAAGCAATACTTCAGCGACCAGTGTCACGAAGTTAAATCCGCTCACTGCTTAAGGAATAACCGGTTGAACTCCATATTCCATTAAATGCAGCGGCAAAACAAACAAGACAGTGAGTTGGGATATGACCGATATAAGTACAAGCTAACTTCTCGCAAAATAGATGTGTCAAGCGAACGCAGATTCTTTCAATTTCTGTGCCTGCGCCAGCATACGCCTGGTACGAAAGAATTGTCATAAGAATCAAACAAGACAGTAAGATGAGGCACGCACTGTCTGGCTGCTAATATCATCTTGGCCTGCCTCTCCCGCAAACTCGCCTCACGCTTCTCTGCAGTATCTTCCCAAGCCGCCCTACCACCAACTTCTGATTCTAGTACAGAAGTGTTGTCAGAAACGCGGTCTTCCAGCTGGAATCGTGTGATCAATGTCTCTTTGGGCTTGAGGGCGCTTGTGGTGGCTGTATTCCGGTTGCCTGCAGTTGCTGCAGTAGTAGAGGGAGCAGGTGTTCGTGGATAAACATTGAAATAGGCCGGTGGCGGCTGCAAATCCGAGGTCAAGCAGGCAAATTTCGGAGGATAGACACGACACGCACGACATCTAAGTACCCTCGCTCGAGAATTTTGTTGGTGGTCCGTTCGACACTCCCCGTTCGTAGAAGTTCGTAGCGTATGTTATCTCTGAAGGAGAACCAGGTCAGCGAAGTGTGCAGATATGGATGCCACTGATCGTACATGGGTATGTCGGGAAACATAGTCGATACCGTATCAAGCTGTTGAACTCGTCAGACATCGTTTTGTGACAGAGCTGCCGGTATATACCATATCCTGAGATACATTTTTTGGTCTGAAACCAAGAGTATCCGCTGCGGATGGATTTCCATCAGGGCCTACAGACAGACATGGATGAGAAATGAACCTGAATGGATGAGGCTAGCTTAGACATGCCTGAAGTAGCCCAGCGAAAGATTAAGACAATGACAGCAAAGGCAACGATAACGTTTACAACCTCGCCCATAAGAATAAACTTCTTCAAGCTTCTTAGCGATGGTCGAGCTCGTGAGTGGTGTACTTTGCACAGCAGCCTCGGCCAAGGAGATGTTACATAATGGATATCACGCAAACAAAGGTATGTAACAAAGTTGTAGCTCAGCCAAAATCCTAGCTAAATGGCTACGTGAAATCATCTGTCTGACACGTATGTCTCCGCTACTGCTGCGGATGAACCTCCTGAAGTGGACCCTCCTCTCTGGTGCACGAAGCGCTGGTGCAGCCCAACCTATTGCGGATGTCAAGCCTATCAGATCCCGCAACAATCTAGTGGCAAGTGTCACTAAGCCGTTCTTTTAATGCTTGTTAGTCGAACTACAAGAGGAAGCAGAGAGCCGTTCTCGCTGGATGCATAAAACTGGACACAGTCCAAAAACACCTTGGACCTTCGGAAAGTGATCAGACAGAAGAAAGGACGCGGATGCAAAAGGGGTTGACGCACCAATGGTCGAAGTTTGTTTCAAACTTCATCTGGAATTCCCATCGTCGACGTTTTCCTTCAGCTGTCTCTGTCGCTGCCACCACCTGATTTGCAGACTTGCTATATGGTGCGGCATACAGCGCAAAGGTCGCGCACGTCACAATCAATTTTGAATAGGCCTAATATGAAGAAGACTGATCAGATATGAATCATAACGCCCAACATTACACAAACCTTGAGCAACTTGGCGCTCGTCAACATGCACTCTTTCAGACACGTATCCAAAAAGTCCAGGTGATCCCTCAACAATTGGTCCACAGTGGTGACTTTATCCAATTTGCTCTCTAATGCCCGCCAATTAGGCTCGAGCACTTCAAATGTAGCAAATGAGAGGATCTGCTGGACGAATGACAGCATCCTGGCACGAAGCAAGAAAACTCGCAAGCGCCATTTCTCGAATTCGGACTCTGAAGGCTTGGGAACACGCTGCCGCCATGCAATGCTCTTCTGCTCAACCCACATCGCCCCAAGAGACTGTTCGACGTGTTTTAGGTGAAGAAGGAAGCGGAAGATGAGCTGGTACCGCAGTATGGTCTTCCGCGAGATGACAAGGGAAAGAGGGAATTTGACGTGGTAGTCTAATGTGAGTGCGTCAAGAGCTGTGTGTATAGCAAGTTTATTAGATATGATGAAGCTGAAAAATAGAAGCCATACCTAAGAAGGCCTTTTTATCGTCCTTGTCCTTGTCTTTATCTTTCTTAGTCTCTTCTTGCGCCGCATCCGGGTCGCCCGCTCTCTCGCTTCCGATGCCACCAACGCTGATGATTTTCATGAGCCAGTCATACAGCCCACTACTTGCCATAGTCACCTTCACATCCTCTCTGAACATCGTATCCTCTCCCTGGACATCGGTAGTCAAAGTCAGCTCTAGCAGACTCTGCAGCTTTACTAACGATGCAGACTTGGCGGATTTTCGTAGTTCGTTATGGGAAAGATCAAGAAGATGTGTGAGGAAGAATGATTGGGAGAGAAAGAAGTAACGTTTGAGGGAGCGTAAACGAGGTACCAGTTCCTGGTCTTTGAGAAGGAGCTGTAGGAGGGTACGGTTGGCATGTGTATACGCGTCTTCCAGGAACTGATAAAACCTGCAGAAAAGAAATTGTAAGTCTCGGTCGTGGAGAGTGCTCGAGTATGCCAAACCTTTCATCGTCCATTGAAAATTTCTCTTCCGTCCATTTGTTTTGATCCCGACTTATTTCGATTCCACATTCTCGTATCACGTTCAGGTATTTCCCAGCTAGTAGAATCTTGTGTTTCCAACTCTCTAGAAGGGGAGGTACGCATGCACCGCCAGGTAATCGACCGCCTGCCGATCTTGGGAGAGGTATACCTGCTTTATGCCCTTTAGACCCTGAAGGCGTGGAGCCATCTCGTAGCTACGTCGAGGGCAAGTCAATGAAAGATTCGTTGGTCCGAGAAATAAAAGGAAACATACAGTATACCGTCTCTCCCAATATTCATCCGTATAATCCATCTCGAGAATTCCTCGGTTGATGAACTTGCTCTCCTTGACCAACAGTTCCTCATAGGGATCTACTAATCTCCCAGTCATCACCCATTCCTTCAACATTGTGACATAAGGCGTCCCTGCTTCCCGCAGTAATGTTCCATAGAGCATCTTCGCAGTCGGATCTCCCGACATATTCTGCATGCGTCCATAAATGATGGCTAATACCTCCCCTCCCTTCACTGCTATTCCACTCCCACTAGAAAGTCCGTTTTTGTCCATCTCGGACAATACGGCTTTCAGCTTCGCGCCTCCGATCCCTAGTGCTTCATTCCGTAGATCTTCTTCAGGGTCAGAAGAGGATGCACTGTCCGACGAGAGCTCGCCAGAGGGATCATCAGCGCTTCCGAGTTCGAGAATAAGGTTGTATATGAGAGAAAGGGTATGGACGGTGGGATGCACATAAAACCAGAGTTTCTGCAGGGAGAACTGGGACGATGTATTGAAGGAATGCTCAAGTTGGGATAACAAAGTTTGATAATCCTACAGTGTCGCATAAACAAAGATGTAATAGCAATGATACTATGGCGCACCTTCAACATGTCTCGAATCGCTGCACAAAGGGCATGATTGATGAGACCGTAGTCTAAGTGGCTGCGTTGTTCTATGAAGGACGAGATCGCCGTATAGTAGGTTCCAAGCGGTAGTATTCTTTCAACGAGATCACGCAAAGAAAAATCTACGGGCCCAATGAGTCGAGTACTCCACACTCTGGTTTGGACGTACCAAGGGAAGGTGCCACCACGAATTTGACGCCTTGCAATGGATCATCTTCATCAGGTGAGTAGTCTGGGTGAAAGGTGATAAATGTTCCTTCGATACCCTGTGAAAACAGACGGTGTGAGACTGTACAAGAAGTACCAAAACAACACGCACCATCAAAACATATAATAGATCCTCCAGAATCATAGCCTCTTGTATATCAATTGGAAGATGATCCAAGCTTTCTTGTTTCGCTTTTCCTTTCGACCTCGGCATAGCACTTCCAGAGCTGACGCGTGAATTGAGTGGCGCTCTGACGAAAGAGGTCTCGGCGATGAAAGAAGGTTCTTCCCAATCCCTAGCTGGCAATGAATTTCAGTCAACTTCACAAGGAGCCATTTTAGTGTGCGCACCGAGGCGATCGTGTGAGGAATGGACGCGTCCATTGATCTCCCCGTCAATGTCATCGTGCTGAAGACGATTGCGTCGTACAGAAGCAATTGTGCCTGTGATCTTTTCGCGAAGAGTGAGAAACACTGGATTGCATGGAATGGAACGTTAAATGGTTGCCTTTGTGTACTCTTTGTGAGAAAGAGTAAGATTCTTCTTGCGAGCGCCGGTGTGCGTTCGGGGAGTGTAGGGATCCATGGTGGAGTGTCGTTACCCTCGAGGATCCGGATGCTGAAGCACCTAGTGACTAGTCAGAAATAGAGCAGCGTTGATAGTATCGCATGTTACCTTTGAATACTGAATATTCTTTGAAAAAATTGTCTACTGACAGCGTTTAAGACCAGTAAGGTATCAATATTGTCAATCTTCAATCAAGCCTCAGATAGCAAATGAACCAAGTTCGCACAATGATCTGTAAGTTTTCAGCATACATTTAAAGAACGTCAATTCACCACACACATCAGGGAATACTTCGTCGAGAAAGCCTCGAGAATTCAGAATGTTGAGCAGAGTAAACTGAAGTTGAGTTGACTCTGAGAGCCATATCTGGGCGAGTCACGTGGAATTCAGACGCGTCCCTCGATCGACGTTCACCGGCACCTCACATATACGCGACATAATGATGGCTCTAGCCTCTTAGTTACTTATTGGCACAGATACAAATCATGATGCTACTACTGTTACAGGTATAAATTGTGCCAAGTCCCCATTGCATGTTGATTGGCAGCTTCACACAGGATTAGGGTTACAAACTGGCGCTTACTTCTGAAGAGGGAGAGGCAGTAGAAAGGTCTTTCGGCTGACTGTAAAGCGAACGGTCAAGTCAGAATACACGCACATGAAACATCAAATTGTACAGATATAGATACTCACCGAGCCTTCCTTCTTTCATAGATGACCTGAGGCTTAATTTCGTCTATTCTCTTCGATATATACCTCGCAGAAGCAACAGTGATGACCCCGGCAACAATGACAATCACGGCAGAGATGATCTTGTCTTTCCTCGAGGTGCCATCGAATGATTCCTCGAATATCGTACCGAGGTAAACCGTCACGAGTTGTTTCGGTAGAGAGAGGACGGCCGCTGCGACAAATATTCCAATAGTCATGCCCACTGTGGAGAAGATTGCAGTTGTAACTGTGTGGATGTCCTAAATCGTAAGTCGCGGTGCAGAATCTGGCAGGCGGAAGAGCGACCTACAGTGAGGGGGGATGAGAGAGTACCTTACAATGAGGGCAACCTTAAAACCGCCATCACGAATGACTCTAGCTAGACAAGAATACTTGAGGTTTTTATTCTCGTACTTATTGCCTCTTGCTGTGCAGCAATATTTGAAGGTACTGTGTGCAGAGGAGTTGAGCATCAAGTAGTGCTTAGTATAAGGTGTAAAGAGAACAGTCACGTACTAATAGTTGGCGATCTCACCCAAGAGCGTGCCTAGGGCAACTATACCGAACCCTGCGCCCAATCCCCAGATGACACCACATAGCAGACCAATGATTTCATGACCGAACAACTGTAACATACATATCAGGCCTCAGCCGATGTTGAATGACAGAGTACTCACAGGAGGAAAGGACAAGACAATTAGAATAGCCACAGGGACGAGCCAGCCGCCTGAATGACTGAAGTTGTCTTGAGTAGTACCTCTAACAGGATCAACAGCGCAACGTTTCATACCTTCGTAACCATTGACCTGCTGGGGTCAGTCCGATCACGATTTGCTTATGGAAAACCACAAAGACCACAGTGAGAACAACAGCCACGATGATTCCGGTGCCTCTTACTGTAAGTAAAGAGCTCTGTGAAGGGGAATTTTATTTTTGGGTATTAGCAGTACATACTAAGAACCTTCTTTCTCATCCAGAATGCTCGTGTTCCCATTCGTTCCCTCATCGTTCCCCAGTCGATGAGCCTGGTCTTTCGATCCAGTGCTTGACGTTCGCTCGGGGTCGGACTCGGTGTGCGTGTCAAGCCTCCACGATCCAAGGCATTTGGGAGTTGAATGCTGACGTTCCTAGTCCAATTATCGTTGTTAGACTGACCATTACTTGGGATTAGAGAGGGAGGCTTGGGAGAGTCTTGTGAATAATTCGATTCGTAGGTTGGAGGATCATAAGAAGATAAGCTTCCTGAAGCGTTTCGCCCGCTATGAAATTGGGTAGGCTGAGGAGAAACTATCCCTTTGAGCTGATATGATTCCGGCATGATGGCTTAGCCTAGGTAGTATGGCCTGTTGAATGTCGAACAGGCGAGGAAAAGAAAGATACGTGTGCCCTAGCCTGATAGCATATTTCTTTATATCACCGTTTATCCTGATAGCTTTTGTTTCTCATCTGGTGTTGAGGCCTGAGGAGTCCGTGCAACAATATGTTCTCCGTCGGAGCGACTGCGATGGATCAAAACTGTATCGTGCGAACATATTTCTGAAATTAGTGTCCTGCTCTGCTCCTCGGTTGAATTCTTTCGATTCATCTAAATTTTTCCGACAATTTCAAAGTACAGCCTGGGTTATACCACAACCAATATAATACGTACAAGTGTTCGTTTTGTTTTTTCCGCCAGTGTAGCGGCGACCAGCTATGTTACCTTTATCCTTCGAGGGAATACTCGAACGCAGTAGGCGCATTCTTCTGAAATTCCAGCAACTTGTCCAGCATGCGCTTCCCTTTAAAATCTAATTCGATTCGATATCTTTCATCCTTCATCCACGTTAACCCGTGCTGAAGTATATTTCGTCCTCGTCCGGAGCCATTACGTGCATCGCCCATGGTTGCATGTAAAGTGGCGCGTTTGGCAGTGCAATCGTATGTGGCACAATGGAGAATGTTGCTGTTGTAGAAGACAGTCTCGCCCGCTATAAGGGATTTGAGAATCAAAAAGGGCTGCCTCTATCATGAAGATCCCGTACGTTTGAGGGTGAGGCGAACTGCCCCAGGCATGTCCATCGGGTCGTTCGGAGGTTCCAATGTATTCGAGAGTTTTCTTTGTTCTGCTGTCCTGATGGTCTTATGTGACCCAGGCACGATATAAAGACAAGAATCCTCATAAAGAGCGCTGCTCCAGGTCAGGTTTGGAACCAGCGCTAGCAACAGAACTCACGTATTCCACTGGACCTGTACACCAAAGTCAGCGACACCATTGAGGAACGCAGAACGATCTCTCACTCCGCTGTTCCACTGGTCAAGAGCAGCCCGTTCTTCTTCTTCCGAGGCAGTCTCTATTACATCGTCACGATGCCACCGTAAGGCAAAGTTGTGCGCAAGCGGATTGATCAAGAGATTGAATAACTCTTCCATCGGATCCATGATCAGCTCGAATCGCTCCGCAGCTAAAGATACCTCTTGTCTTATTCGCACCTAATTGTAAATCCTCCTCACTGCATTGTAACAATTCACTACAGGCACCCGTAAGGGCATCCGATGTGTACCACGTTGCGAAAACCTTTGCAGGCTCTCCGAGATCAGGATGCATGATATGCTGGACTCCCCAGGAATCTGGATTGTGGTTGTCGTATGGAGGAAATTGCTTCCCAACTGTCCTGCGATGTGGCCATGACCCTTCACGGGTTCGATTGATGACAGATTCGCAGGCGGCTTGTAGTTTCACAAAATCTTCTGGGGTGATGAGATTTGGAACGATAACGTATCCTTGGTAGTCATAGATAGCTTTTATAGAGGACATGGTAGATTCAAAAGCTGCAAGACGTATCGGCCAACCAATAAGTTGAATGTCGGTAGCTTTCGCTCAACACCGTCAAACAACAATATACCAATGAAAGGAAAAGAACACGTCCTGGAGGAGGACTGGATTACTGTAATTTCGCAAATCCTAATCGTTTATTTCGACCTTTCCAGACTTACATAGTGAAGTTTGAACATACCAATAATGTGAGGAGAGACTGCAATAGAAATTCCAAGTGTTTATTGTCTTCTGAGTTAGCTAGCGCGAAGCAACAAACCAGTGGTGAAGGCAACATTAGTAATGTATGATCTATTTTTTGGGTGGAGGGGACAAGATCATGCCGGACACTGCAGCGACCCTTCTAGCAGCGACCTTCCTCAGCCTTGTCCTCTCGTTGCTGATGTCCATTTCCTCTGGGTTGTACGCCCTGTCCTCGGGCATACTGGCCAACCGTTTCTTCGTACGAATTCTTGGTCGTCTCTTGACGTACCACTCCCACGCAAACCGTACAACTTCACCATCTGCATCGTAGGGCGTCGGAACTTCGGAGTATCCCGGACGTGCAGTTGGGTGCCGAACATAGACGGCGGAGCAAGTTAAGAAGTCGGGTTCGATGTAAGCAGGGATGAAAAGCCACGGAGACGCGTATTCAGGAAGGTGGAAAGGAGTCAGGGTATCCGCGTCTAACTCTCCTGCGTTCACATTGTCGGTGTATTCGTCCCTGGGGGGTTTGAAAAAGCGAATGGCATCAGGATTGACAGAGACCATGTCTCCAGGTTTTAAACGAGTGTTGGCATTTTGATGCTAGTGAACGTAGGCTTGATGAGACGCATGAAATAAAGGGCGCAGAATGAGATACTCACCCGTTTCCCGTTGAGCAAAACATCCCCATGGATGACCAGTCGACGAGCCTCATAGACGCTATGGGCAAGACACGCTCGAAACACAACAGTGTCTATTCGTCTCTCCACTTCCGTGAACATCAAACTTCCTACAGGCGCCATGCCTTTTGCTTTCTCCTCCTTCGCATAGTCCTCTTCTCTCTTCTTCCTCCCCGCATACTCCTCAAGCATCTCTTTATCATCCCCAAGAATAGCTTTTCGCGGCCGAACATCAGGCAAAGTATTCGGAAGGTACCATTTCTTGAAAATCTTCTCCGAGAGATAGTCGCCGTGGTAGGCACGAACCATTGCTTTCGAGCGCCACCGTTGTTGAAAAAGAGTCTCGTCCGTCTGTTTGAACTGGATTTCACGCTTTTTTTCGCCGCCATCTGTACGTTGCCAGAGATTATACAGGTTACGAGGATGCCAGCTCTAGAGACAAGTTTTGTTACTCAAACGGAGTAAAAGACTGGGAGGAAGTTACTCACCATGCGGGGCATTGCCCTCGCAATGTTGTACACACCGACATCCCTCATGTCTGAAGGGACTAGTCAATTGCTTGAACTTTGATGAAATGTGCGCTGTGTAACTCCCAAAACGGTAGGTACTAGTAAGCGCTCGTGGTTTTGCTTCGTTATAAGCTTTCTAGGCGTCTATTAAGTCTATTAGGTCAAAACTCTTTGGTGTCGCTCGAAGATCACATTGAAGAGAAGCGGGCGCACGATGAGGTAGGCTTGTTATTGTCCTCTCATCCACCGCTGCTCTGTATCGTTTTCTGCTGAACTAGTTTTCTACTGGTATCGATGTTTACTGTAATTTTTTGATTTTATCGTTTGATAACACATTTTAAAACCTACTCATAGTTGTATTGTTCTGTATTGCCAACATGTATAACACCTGCGGATGACAGAGTCACTGTACACTGTGCCCCCACCCCCAGGAGGACCAAAAAGCCTGGACCCGCTTGAAGGCGCAAATCGTGTTGTGACAGTCACGTACGTACGCGGATAGCGACGGTTTCCGTGCTGGAGAGGCATGCTTGTTGTTATAGGTGGGCAACATCGAGCCACAGGTAGCATTCGGAGAAGCAGGTCGTCCGCACCTGCAGGTAGCCGTGCGCACACACACAGTACCATCAGGCCGCCGCAGATTGTGTTCAATCCAGGTGAGCTCATCGTCGATGTCGACCTCAATCGTCGTACAACATAGTAATATTAAACGAACGTAGACTGAAACAGAATGGTGCCAATCCAATATTCGAATGGCCGCGAGCACGCTGGACTCGGAGAACTCTCCATATTCTGTGGATGGACAACTTCCATCTTGCCTCCAGTTCCGCTCCAATTCACTCCTGAACAAGTCGCAGCCTGCGCAAACCACTTGAGATCAGGACACCTGAAGGCAACAAGCACCTTGAAAACATGTTGTCAGATTATTCCCAAGAACTTGAATGCCGACCGTGCGATGATCTCAAGAAGAAAAGAAAAAAAGTGGCTCTCCGACTCTTACTTTGAGCCAGATTTGAGCACGAGAAAAGTATTCACTTGGGATATGAAAGCAGGATGAAAGATGGTGTGCCGATGGTGGGTGTGTGCCCACGGCACCTTGAAAGTTCCGCTGGATGTGTCTTCTGTGGTGAATCCGGTGAAATAGGTTTCTCTCACTGAAGAAAATGGCACGAACTGGGAGTAAGGCTTCTCCAGCAAAGATATCGATTTGCCTGCGCAGACACACTGTGAGACGAGCCCGTAGTATTATACAGTAATAAAATCATTGAATGGCTGCCATAGGTTAACACCTAGGACATCGGAAGCCTTCTTTAAATATCCTGCAAATTGGACAAGCACTTCTCCCTTTTTCTTCAACACAATCCCATGACCACCGTGCTCCAGGTCATGAAGATTCAACCGAGTAACTGATATCTCCTTCCTGCCCTGCAGAATTGGCCACTCGATCTTCGTCCAGTACGATAGTTGAAAGATTTGCATGGTCTTTCCTCCCGTCACGCCTACCGTAAGATATGCAGGGTCGTTAGAGTCCTCTGGCGGGTCAGGGAGCACGACATAGACGTCACCAGTGACAGCCCACGACATTGCGCTTGTAAGATTTATCCAGAACCGGGCAAGAAGCTGCTTGCGAGCCTCTTCCCCCAAACTGCTAGCTTCTACGGCTTCTTTGAGTTTCTCGAACTCACTGTCTACCTCATATATGTCGTCAACCATGTAAAAAGACTCGGTAGCAAGCTCCCTCACACGATTCCCCCACGTGATTTTGTTGGACTGCTTGGCACCCATGACATCATTAGAAGCATCCAACGAGCTGCCAGGGACATAAGGAGGACCAGAGTAGAACAACGCATGGCGCAGGGGTTCGAATGTGGCAATTTTAGCCTTCATCACTTTCTCCATCTCGAGCCGACTGGGAGGTGTAATTTCAACAGGAGATGGATCTGCTCGAGCTTGGATACCAGCACTGTCGTTCGCGTTCTGTTCACTCTCAGAGAGACTAACGGGACCCCCGAGAACGGCGGAGATGCTGAAAGAGATAGCGATAGCGAATGTGAAGATATTGACCCGCATGCTATCTACGCCGAGGGAGTAACTTCAGTCAGTAACGACAATTACAGAAAATGTAGACACATACCGCACAGATTTTGGATGAGTTGGTTAAAAGAGTCAAGGAATCGGATGTCCAGCACCCTTGATGATGAAAGTGTTCGAGAGACCTGCTGAAGAATCTCTCATTTGGCCGCTAGTTTATATACTCGTTTCGCCAGAATTCCAGAACTTTTCGGCAAAAATTCCAATTGCGAGGCCGTGTGATCCAGTCGGAAGTGTCCACTGTCAAAGAGTCGCAAGGTCGGGTTACCCAGTCGCAAGGCAGGCGGCGGCGGGTATCCAGCTGTATCCAGTCGCAAGGTCGGGTTGTCAGGGGTTGTCCAAGTCCTGTCCCAGGGACGCATACCAGGACCCCTGGAAGCCCACCAAGAGGCGGTTACAAGGATCGGACAAAACGACAATCAGGAGGGCAGAAAGGCGCATGAGGAGTTCGGACAAATTGTGCCCCATAATTTGAGTCGGAGGCAGGAAAGTTGGCGTCGTTCGAACCTTGCTTGTTGCATACATATTACTGTCAATTAAGCAGCGCCTAATGAGCTGGCTAAGTCACCGACGTGGCTTCCTGACCAAATCAAAAAAAGTAATTCATAGAAGGATCTATCTGAAACATAGATAAGTAAGAATCACTGAAATAATGGTCGTCGGCCTACATGGTAACTACGGCCTACACAGCCAGGGCCTGAGATCACGATGACTTCGAGAAAAACCAGGCTCGAAAGAAGACCCTAGTCTTGTGCATCCCAGATCCATGAGATGCATCAGGCCCCCTGTCAACCACCCAAAATGCCTTCCGAATTCGCAGGCAGTGCGGGCGACTCTGGCGAAGGTGAACATGAAAATTGTTTATCGCTTATGGGATCGTACTTCCTAATTCCCATCAGATCAAAAGTCGGGGGCACCAGGTGGAATTCCGGCAGTGCACCGCCCCTCCAGCACTGGCGACAGGAGGGTAAGTAACATAGGGTAAGAAACCGGAATGATGGAATGAGCGCAAATGTTTTATTCCCAATGGAACACGAAATTCGAATCGAGCCTGACCCTGTTCGTGTATATTACTATTACTATTACTTCGTATGATGCTACTGTACAGTTTGTACTGCGTAGTACTAGTAGTAGATACCAAGTAAATACACGAAAAATACACACGTCATCCTGTTATCCAACTCTAACTTGAGTTCTTCAATATTCAAACCCTTCCCGCATCAC
>JH814868.1:0-11723 GCA_000296255.1 Omphalotus olearius VT 653.13
CTATAACTCCTTCCGGTCACTCCGTTCCCTGAACTCGTAATGATACACGAGCTGTCACAGATCACGCGTCACGGGTAACCTTGCTTATCCTTCTTGTCACGAAATTCTTTTTTCTCGGACGTAGAGACTGACTCGGATGCATGATGATATTCTTCTTCAGCTGGCGATTGCTAGAGGAAAGCTTTCACAAATACGGTGAAGAATGGTGCATGAGGACCCGGGATGAAGACGATGCTCAGGCTGTGGCTTTTCGCTTCTGTTCCTCAGACTGCAGCAAGCAAAGTGGATTGAACACGGCGACCTCAGACGTCAGAGGCTCAGACGAATTATCAGTCTGTGTACATGAGTACCGCGGTTCGACTTTTCAAACGGTGGTCGTTGGAAGCGTTGGAAGCTGTTGCAAGCCTGCAGCTGCAGTTCTGGGCCGTGCCACACAGCCTCAATATTCGGGCTTGCCTGTTCTGAAAAATTCGCCGACCCTACTGGTGAGTAGTTGATGATCTGCTTTGGCATAGCTTTGGCATACATATTTTCTTAGATCTGTCTGACTATCTCCAGTGTTAGGACCCCTCGGTTATGCCGGCATCGGGATTGCTGTACATATGTGTTATGCCCATCGCGAGGATTATTTAAATACAGCGGTATGATATTTCGAGCCTTGAGCCGTTTGCCTCTCTCTCTCTCTCTCAAAAAAAAACGTGGGTGAAGCATATACGCTCAAGCAATAAGTTCTCCCAAAGCGAAATGGTCCACGGAAAAGTGATGTTTGTGACTGGCTCGAATTCCAGTGTGTATTTTTTCGTTCAAACTCGTCATAGTTTACGAATTTTCTTTTTTATTCTTGACTTGCTTCAGGTATTGGGAAAGAGACCGTATAAGCTTTGCTAGAACATAACGCAAAAGTTTACATGGCCGCGCGAAGTAAAGAGAAAGCTGAACCTGCGATTAAAGGATTACGGGAGTAGTCGTGGAAAGGAGGCTGCATTCTTTGCAGAAGGATTTGGCAGATTTGCAGTCTGTGAAATTTGCTGCTGCGGAATACATGAGGTACGCATTAGACTTGTTCACGTCTTTTGGATCCTTGCAGGGTTGGTTTTCTAACTAACACACGATTTAGCAAGGAAGAGAAATTAGACATGTTGTTTAACAACGGGTAGGCATTATGTTTTCAGAGGTGTCATGGAATCGCCGGTAGACTGATTAACATTACAAGGGTTCGATTTACAGTTTGACACAAATGTCATATGCATAGGTTCGCGATCCATGCTTCCTCATTCTCAACAGTACTCAACTCTATTTCAGGTCATTTCTACCTCACAACGCTTCTTCTGCCTGTGTTGCTCTCTACCGCGAAGAGCAGTCCAGAGGGCAAAGCTCGCATTGTGAACATGTCATCCTTCGGTCATACACTATATCCCAAGTTGACCTTCGAGTCATTTAAAGATGGACCAGTCCGCAGGAAGATGAAGCCTATGACACTGTATGCACAGAGCAAATTTGTGAGTCTCTGATGCCACCCGCCTTCAAAATTCTTATCTCATTACACTTTGCAGGGCAATATCTTGTTCTCAGACGAACTCGCTAAGCGGTACGGAGAACAAGGGTTAGTGTCGATCTCCTTACATCCTGGCATGAAGTATTATTTTACCCTTCGATTATGGGTACAATACCTGCTATGAGCTGGTACCAGTCCAGCTGGTTTGGGTTTCAATAGAAAAGTGAGCAGTTTCTATCAAACAATTGAGTGTGCAGGTATTAAGAGGCTCGATGTGTAGTACATCACTGCAAGGGATCGTGTCGTCGCTCCAGCACCAATTGCCGAGGACCCTGCAATAGCAAAAAAACTCTGGGAGTGGTTGGAAGAGCAAGTCAAAGACGTATGAGATGGATCCTGTTCATTCGCTTGACAACTGTGTGCTGGTACGCTGTTGATACGTTTATCTTGTACAAATCGGAATGTCTCATCCTGAATTTGCAGATAAATCGTGTACATACCTGACGTTTGTTTTGTACAAATTGGAATATCTTATTCTTAATTTGCAGATAAATCGTGTACATACCTGAATTCTTGCATCATCTACCTTTCCTCCATGGATTTAATTGGAAGTATATGTCGTGTTGTTCCTGTTCAGTTACGTGGGCAATACACATTAATACTAGTATAAGAGGTGAATAAAAAAGACTACCCTACTTCTATATGAATATTTAAATGTCCATGGTTCAAACTTCGCCGTCACTAGTACTCTCCAAGCGTAACAGTTGACGTTCTCGACTTAGCGAGGCAATCGACTTTATGTCGATAGGTTTTAACACCCACGTCAACGAATTACCCCCAGTTCTATCTCTTCCGTACGCTAACCCCATGTCACGGAGAAGGTCGTCTGCATACTGAGGCCAACTGAGATTGCGAGCACATCAATCCTTGAGTTTGCCTCTTGCTTGAATGAGCTTACCTCCAGAACTCGATATCACTACTGTGACTCTCGTTCGTCCAGTGTAACACATCGGGATATCGTCTCCTCAACCAAGCAGATCTCCGTTCTGTGATCTCAATAGCGTCTTTTGGTGTTCGGGGAAGTGTCAAGAAGTGGTCCTCCAGAAAGTACGAGGAAATCCAGTGTGCGGTCGTTTCGAATACGAAGCCGTTATTCGTAGAGAACTGACATCCCGGTAGACGCGTTAGCGAAGACGTTTGCATTATACTCGGGAGACTTACCACAGCCCCGTTAATCGCGAGATCTCGTTTGTGAATATTTTTAGCAGGAACAATGCCTCGATAGATACAAGACATGTACTGTCCATCAGTATCAAGTCGAGCTGGTGGATTTTTGAGTGTCGAGTATTTCCACTCATCCTTAAACGCTTCCTCCGAAGCATACTGAGGAGGATGTTTCGCCAAACCTACTTGATTCATCGTTTGTTCTAAATGGCATAGAGTGTTAAAGGAGAAACAGGGTCGTCCGAGATAGCAACCGTACTGTCGAAAATTTTACTCCACGAGGAAGTGTACCCTGTTGCAAGGATGACCGCATCGGCTTTGATGGTTCGACCATCGCTCAGCACTACTGACCGGCCGTCCTTCCCGAGGCCCACCGCTCGAGCAGGTGCGATGATTTTGATCTGACCCGCTCTGGCGAGTGTATGGAAACTGTTTCCACGACGACACACTTCGTCGTTGACTCGAAGGCTCCAGAATATGTCCTGAGAGAGGCGAAGTGGAGAGTTTCTCGGGACGTCGAAGGCGTCGTACTATGAGAGTCTACGTCAGTGATCTCGGCAAAAGAGTGTCGTCCCTTACTGAATGTCGAGATATCATTTTGAATACACCATGCACTATTTTCCCTCCGAGCCATGTTTTGTGAAGAAATCGTCTGCAGCAGCGTTAGTCGCATGTATCCCGTACCGATACAATGCACTCACTCGAGGGGAGTGCGGAGTTCGATATGCGGACTCAACACACCGAGTAGTCTTCGGAAACCACGCATGAGCTAAAGGTCCTTGCTGCGAGAGGACACAGAACTGACCGACTCTTTCGAATTGAATCAGGGAGCTGACTCCCAGACGCTATGAAGGCGTCTGTCTTTTCATAGACCATCGATACATTTCGATGATGACCCTCATGTGCAAGGTAAGTCGCAATGTCCTGCGCGGACTTCCCTCCTCCTATGACGACAACCGACCCAGGGTCCTGGTCCTCCGAAGGTCGTGCAGCACTGAATACATCATCCAGACTTCGGCGAAAATCGGACGAATGTACGACAGGACCACGGAATCCGGAGGCTTTGACAGCCTCTGCGGAGAACGCTCTAGGAACTCGAGGTTCATGACATCCCTAGGGTCACCATGAAACAGTTTTGAATGCGTGTCACCGGACGGTGAAGAAAGAAGCATGGACGTACCCCAGTACACAAAACAATCCGATCAAAACCTCGCTCCCGAACATTGTCCATCTTATCTTGGAATGTTACAATCCAATTCGGAGGATCCGACGAAAACGGCGGGGTCGGTCGTCTGATATTCAATACCTCCATGTTGTAGGTAATGCGATCGCGCAGGTACGTTTCAGCGAACTTGTTCATGTAAAAATGCATGTCTTCGGCGCTGAGACGTGCTGCTCCGGGGCCTCTTGCAGGATGTCGGGGCATGTCTAGAGATGAGAAGCGGTAGTCTCCATACACACTTGAAGAGCAAGTCAGTGGAATTGTCGGAATGAGAGAGTAAGAAAACGCACTTGTTGATAAATACACCCGTATACACTTTTTCGTGCTCCCAGACCCCGCCTGGAGCAGCATCTTTTGTGAATACTTGTACATTCATGAAACCATCTTTAATGAGTGTGTGTGCCGTGATCAGCCCAGCTGCTCCAGAGCCTATGATACAGATAGATTTTCGAGCATTGTATGTTGTTGGATTAAATTTAGCCGAAGGAAGACCATACAATGGAAAATCGGGATCGTCAAAGCGTACGGTGCGACTGGACGACGTTGAACTCGGAGACTCCATGACTGGCCAGACTTGGTGAAGAAAGAGAAACTTGTGCGCTGATGAAGGGTTTTATTCACTGCAGATGATCTGTTCAAACATATTCAGTCGCTAGGACCGGTGTAAAATTTCTGATTTGGTGAAATTCGTGGGGAAGCTCGGGGTGTATTCATAATGGCTAGGGCCCTAGACCTTGCAGAAAGTGAACCCAAAATGCGGAATGGGGATGGAGGAGAGATCAACCGTTGTCTAGGCCAGACTGGCCCAACCCATCGACCTCTGTATTCTCCAAGATCAGGGACCGAGGCAGCCGGATTCCCCTGCCAACACATCGGATATCTGGCAGATGGAGGCGTTGAAGAAGCGTTTACGAGCAATTGTAGGCGACTGCTCGTTGTGACGTACGAGTTACAAGGTCTCCATCTCTGTTCAGTCGTGATATATCACTAACTGTTGCCACAGTCCAATTGGTGGAATCGGCCGCCGGGTGTAAGATTTCGAGTTGCCTTTGGCCCTTTGCGACAAGTCGTAAGTTGTACGTCGATATAACCTAAAATGATCAAAAATCCCGTCCAAGACTCCAAATTTGAATGAAATTTCAATGCTTCAAGGTTCAAGGTTCAAGCTCAAGGTTCAAGCTAAGCCTCAAGGTACACAAATGAATATTAATCAATTGATCCTAGCTTATTTTGACCTCGCTATGGATGGCTCCGGACGTTCCGGATCCATGGTGTATCAACTCCAAAAGGGTTGGTTTAGAAAGAAAAATCTACGAGTTTCGCGATACCCACAGGATCTCGTCGCAGATGAGCTACAAGCTCAGAGTGCAATGAGTATAAAAAACAAGTATTCAGTACTTCGGCTGTTCCCTCTCGACCTAGGGGGCCCCCCTGAACTTTTCCGCTGAGCCATAGAAGCTGATTGGCTCTCAATGAATTTATTACAAAGGCTATGTTTCTTTACTCACGACTTCCGTAAAGTCGCAACGATGCAATGTGACTGATAGATTGTGGCCAAAGGCCTTTGCCTATTCAGAATCTGGGCAGTGGGAATACTGAGAACAGTATAAGTTACGGAGGAAGCACAGAGTAAGTTATATAATTCACACGTTGCATCTTCCATCCAGGTCCCGAGTGTCCACTATTATTCAAGTATAGCGGTCACCGATACTCCTCCGGATCATACGCCGCGTTTTCAAATGTCATAAACGCCAGGCATGTTTCCGGGTCAAGGTACCGCTTGGGGGAATGGATGAATATTCCATGCCTGTACACAGATAAGAGTATTCACGTCTCAAAGTTTAGCAGTTGATACGTACCGATATTCAAGATGGACACTAACTTCCCAAGAGTGCAGTTTTTGGCCGCAGAGCTGACAATCTACATAAGAACGGCGAGTCCTCAATGCATTGTGATAATCAATCATGGTTGCAACTTCGGGCTCTGTACTTGGATTCACAGAAAGTTCGTGATCTGCGTGCCGCGTAAACTGAAGGAGCACCATTGGATTGTTGAGAATTAATTTTAGGCAGAGACATAACTCACCACGGACATCCACGGAAAGAAACTTCTGCCCTTGGCGGGTGCGCATGATTTGCATTCAATCAATGGATTTGCCTTGCTCAAGTCACTAATTGTCGCAGTGGCAGGATCCACTCCGCAACCTTCGAGTACAACTTTGATCGCATGTGATTTCTTGCTGGAATATTTTATGTTTTGAGGCGACCACGGATACTCGTCGAATTCTCTAAAGGGGTCGTAAAACTCCCTTTCGACATACTTGAACTGATACTGGGATAGAGATTCAGGACCGGAGTGTCGCCGACGATGATAAAACATCCGAGGATACCAAAGTGTTTCGGAGCAGTTGTTGAATGCATCTGTGCAGTCGAAAATACACGTTGCAAGGTGGATATCCGATGGCGTGGCACTAGGCAACTCTTGGCGTAACAAGTCCAAAAGCTCCTTTTCTCTAGCTTCTTGCCACTGGTCGACAAATGCAGGTAGGGTTTCTTCGAAGATCCTATCGAACTCCTCCTTCTCTACTTCTTTGTCAAAAGGCGTACACCAGATGACGCGGTCAAAGAGTTCACTAGCGAAGATGTCCCCGAGACTAGGAAGAGCTCTACGGATACGATCCCGTTTCTCACAGAATGTGGCATACGTGCTCTTCAAACAAGTATAACGTGTTTTTAAGGCCACTGCTTTCTCCGCCGTGAGACGATCAGCTTTGTGTTGCTCCAGAAAATCTATCAGTGGCTCCTTAATATGCTCCCAAGCTAAATGACAACTGGGTTGTGAGATTACATCCAATGAAACAGTGCAAAAAACTCGCCTCGGGCTGTGAGTTTGGTAGTTTGATTAACAGACTTGTGCGCAGAGAACACGTCTCGCCCTGGTTTGTCCATAATCTTACGAGCTTCCTCAGCCCAACCAATCTCATCCAGTCGCTCCAAGATGCTTCAGGGGTGTTAAAAAAGTGAAAGCAGTATGAGCTGGTAACATCACTCACTCTTTCCGACGTTGAAAGCGTGCTTCTTTCCGTTCATCGGCACGACACTGAAGTTGTTTGTTATACCACTGTTCGCAGAGGAAAGAATGCTGGGAAGATTTGAACATAAGACAGCATGCTCCTAATATAACATACCTCGGACACGTATCTGAATTCTTCCTCCCGCTGAGCTATCCATTGGGCTTGCTTATCGCCATCGTCATCGTCGGCAGTCGCATTACACTCTAAGAGATAGTGAAGCACAATAGAAGGAATGTACATGTTGTCCAGCTCCCCTGGTTTTGTATCGGACATTAATCTGAAAGTCGCGCGAACCTTCAATAAGCCACTTACATTGGAATCGCCGGGACTTTGGCACAATTCGAGGCCGGTAGGCAGGAAGAAAGGGTTTGACTTTCCGAAAGAGGGAAGATGAGATTCCGTTGCGTTCACAGTAAGACTTCGTGCTACTCTCTCCAAAGAAACTGAAGATCAGTGTTTAGCTCAAACCTGACTGGCAAAGAAATAAAGGGCGTACACGTCAGATTGACATTCCGTACAGCAACGCATGCGGTATTCCCAACTCACGTTTTCGCAACGAGCTTTACCTGTGCAGTGCTGGCGGAATATTTAGAAAAGACATATCTCCATAATCATCAGAGTCGAACATACTAAGACATGACAATAGGGCTCAAACATAAGATTTGCATATTGAGGTTCATTCAAGTCGTGTGGAAGCGGAGGAAGACCTTCGACATTAGCCCGCACTGCACGCCAGATCATCTCGGATGACTTGCTCATGAGAATATTGCGGAGTGCTTTAGATGTTCGAGCGAGGCGCAGGATATCAAGCGGTTGCAAGTTGCTGAAAATCTGTCCCACAATCAGCTAGAACATAACTGTCGAAGAGTCGAACAACATACTTCGAATATGACCTCCATTGGCAGGTCGGTGACTAGCTGATGAAGGAGTCCCAGTTTGCCTCTGATTTTCTTGAATTTAGGATCAGCAGGGACCTTTCGAAAACTCTTGCTTGGTTCAGCTGAGTCGCCATGACCGTGCTCTTTCACAACAGCCAAGTTACGCTTCCCGGTCGCGCGCTTGCGGCCGGTAGTGACCCTCGCTCGTTTTTCATCATGCGAATCGTCAGTGAGTGTTTCACTGTGTGTACGGTTTTGACCAGTCTGAAAACTTGCCTTTTTTGCTTGCAAGCGTAAGGACGACCTTGCCATTCTCTACTTGTGGACGATGCAGAGATGGATGGGGTGTGACGCGGTGAACTGAAGCGATTGGACCAAAATAATAATTCAACTGATAGGGATCGCGTCACGCGACGGTCACGTGCAGATATTGGTGACTGGCGATAAATTTCCGCAAAAAACTTGAAGCTTGTGAGTTTGACAAATCTGAAGGACGAATGCAACTGGTCTACGGTACAACGGCTCTCCTAACAATTACATACTAGCTTTAACCTGGCTTACCCCACTTTCCATAAACAAGGAGAAGATCCACCTCTCCTAGTCCGCCTCAGAACTCGAGCTGTAGGTTATTGCTGCTTGCTTTATTGAGGTAGGTCGCCAAATACCGTACTGGGGTGGACGTCTTCCAGTGCCAGTAATGTTACAGGTCGGGACAATATGGGCTAGTGGCGTCTCCGGATCCCAATACCACCTCGTGGTTGTTAACTTGCCTTTGATTTCATGCCTAAAAACTTCGATTAATATATCCACAATATGGAAAGAGGCGAAAGGCGTACTTTCGTAATAGGTGACCACGAAGGTCACTCATTTTTTCGAGGCTATTGCATAGCTTACAGCGTACTTTGGAACTATGGTAAATGAATTCCACGTCCTTGATGTCGGCGGCACTCAAAATTTCTTTCGTGTACACGCCGAAGGAATTGATAGAGAGATGCTGATAATGATCTGCATGAAGAGGCTATAACAGGCGCGTCACAAAGCGAGTTTTGACCATCGTAGTGAATACAAACATACCGCTCTCATCCATAAGAAAAACTGCCTCTCAAAGGACCGTTGACATCCATCGAATCTACATTCAATCAATGGGTTGGCCGCTGTCAAATCATCGAATGTGGCAGTATCAGGATCGAGACCGCAGAATTCGAGAATCATTTTGACTGTCTCTGCTCGTTTGCTGGAGTACTTGATTTGCTGGGGGACCCATGGATAAGATTTGAATTCGGCAAAAGGATCGAACACGTCCATCTCGACATACGTAGGCCGATAGTTGGCCAGAGCTGCGGGACCTGAATGTTTTCGATGATGGAAGAACATCCGAGGGTACCAAAAGTATTCACGACATTGGGAAGAAGAGGTATCCGCACAATCAAATAGAGATGTCACGAGACGCAGATCCGCAAATGTGGCCTCACGCACTCTCTCTCGGAAAGCATCCAATAGCTCCTTTTCTCTAGCCTCTCTCCACTCATCGATCATGGCAGGTAAGGTGTCTTCGAAGATTGCAGAGAAATCATCCTTTGTAACTTTTTGATCGAACGCGGTACTCCAGATGACATGGTCAAACATTCCGCTGGCGAAGATATTCCCGATGCTAGGTAGAGGCGTATCGAGACGACTCTCGCAGAATTTGGCGTACATGGACTTCAAAAGATTGTAACGTGAGCGTAAACTCTTCAATTTTTCCATCGTGAGGCGTTCAGCTTTCTGCTCCTGCAAAAATTCCACCAACGGTTGCTTGATGAGCGCCCAGCCTAGGTTGAGAAGTAAACTAGTGTGTTCGAAGATTTATACACATCTCACTCACCCCGATCGGTAAGCTTCGTGGTCTGGTAGACCATTTTGTGCGTAGAAAAGTTGTCGCTAGGCGCCGGCCTGGCCATTATTAGCCTCGCCTCACCAGCCCAACCGACCTCATCTAGTCTAGCCAACACACTATACAACGATGTCAAAGGCATAAAGGATGCCGAGATACAATGTCTCACTCTTCGCGACGTTCCTTCCGTACGTTTTCCAATTCCCGTGCACGATCCTCGAGATGTTTCTTAAGCCACTTCTTGCAAAGCTTGATGTGCTACAGAAGAATTAGAACACTACTCTCGAACTGTCACCTTTTTGCTTACATCGCTCAAGGCTTTCCTCTCACCCCGAAGTTGATGCCACCAGACTCGTCTGTTGCCGGTCATTTTTGCAGTATGATACTCCGAAAGATATTGATTTATCTGGGAATGTTTGACTCGTGGAAGGCCATACGCTACTAGGGCACTCGTAAATCAGAGCAAGGTGAGAGAAAAGACGACGCCTTACGATCCATAGTACTTGGACTAAGTGACAGTATTTTATGAATTGAGCGATTTGGCACCGCAAGTCCGTTTTCTTTACAGTACTTCTGCGCATCAGCAAAGCTATATAAAGAAAAACTGCAAAGGATCGTTTAGTGTACCGTTAGAAGGTTGTAACAGCCCCAAGAGTCGCACATTGTGGGTACGCATTTCTTGCAGCAACGCATGCGAAACTCCCAGATGAAGCTCTCGCAAGGGACTTCGCCCAAACAAACCTGCAAAGCAGGTTAGAATATTCAAAGTATGAACTACCAAAGTTGAACTTACATGACAATGAGGATCAAACATGAGATTCGCGTACCGCGGCTCGGTTAACTCAGGCGGAAGTGGAGGAAGGTCCTCAGAGTTCGCACGCGAAGCACGCCAGATGAGCTCCGATGATCTGTCCATGAGTATTCCACGAAGCGCCTTTGAAGCCCGGGAAAGGCGCAGAATGTCAAGAGGTTGCAAATAGCAAAAAATCTGACAACGCAGTTAGACAAGTTGTAAGCTAACGGCTCGAAGGACAGACCTGGATTATAACTTCAATTGGCACGTCTGTGACAAGCCGACTCAAGAACCCAAGCTTTTCTCTAATGTTTCTGAACTGCGTATCATCAGGAACCCTGGAGCCTTTGATGGACTGCTCGACAGAATCTTTTGTCGTATTCTTCATGACTGCGCGTTTGCTGCCCGAAGCGGTACGGGATCGCTTCTTTTCATTTGAATCATCTTCCTCGTCTGACTCTATTGCCTGGCGTGTGCGCTTAGAGCCACTAGCAGAGGGTTGGCGGCGTGCATCCGAGTCCGAGTCCTTTCGCAAGCCAGACCTAACTGGTTTTGCTTGGAGTCCCGTCTGCCTAGCTTGTAGCCGTGAGGACCGTCTCATTTCAATTCGTGATTTCAAACAGAGAATAAGAGAAAGAATAACATAGAGCGACGCAACTAGTTCCGCGAAAACAATTTTCGCGCTGGCGTCACGTGCGTGTCACGTGTAGTGGAATCAGTCATATTCGTTGTTCAGGCCCAGGGCCTGCCTTGGTCGACTCCTTGCCGCGGTAGATGGCTATGGATGCTGTGATGTCCAGTCTCAACAGTTGATAACGCCTTTACCTCAATATCTCGGCTAGCCATTATTCAGCTTAGAAGCTATTCAGAATGTCGGAAAGCGCTTGCGGCGAATTTTGCGGTCTCTGCTTGGTCGGTCTGTGTGAAGTCTTCGCCGGAGCTCTGCTGGATTTCATTTCTCTTCGTGTGTCCCAATTGCTACTTGACTCCCAAGACATGTTGCTAATAGACTTCTCGAAAATAGGTCATAGGTGTATAGAAACTATGTGCTCCTGTTCTTGCTGTGCTTGCTCATGCTCGTTCAAGAAGAGAAGGGACGATGGAGATGATGAGCGTGACAATAATTTGCAACCTGAGCATGAATCGTTGGAGCGGCAGCCATTGC